>CAUYLG010015960.1:0-16715 GCA_963573385.1 Cacajao melanocephalus
GACTAATTCTTTAAGTTCCACATTTTGATGTTTAGGAAGAATCTATATTGTGAAAATGGCCATACTACCCAAAGTAATTTATAGATTCAACGCTATCCCCGTCAAGCTACCAATGACCTTCTTCACAGAACTGGAAAAAAGGCCTTAAAATTCATATGGAACCAAAAGAGAGCCCACATAGCCAAGACAATCCTAAGCAAAAGAACAAAGCTGGAGGCATCATGCTACCTGATTTCAAACTATGTTACAAGGCTACAGTAATCAAAACAGCATGGTACTAGTACCAAAACAGAGATACAGACCAATGGAACAGAACAGAGGCCTTGGAGGCAATGCCACACATCTACAACCATCTGATCTTTGACAAACCTGACAAAAACAAGCAATGGGGAAAGGATTCCCTGTTTAATAAATAGTGTTGGGAAAACTGGCTAGCCATGGGCAGAAAGCAGAAACTGGACCCCATCCTGACACCTTACATTAAAATTAACTCCAGATGGATTAAAGACTTAAACATAAGACCTAACACCATAAAAACCCTAGAAGAAAACCTAGGCAAAACCATTCACGACATAGGCATAGGCAAAGACTTAATGACTAAAGCACCAAAAGCATTGGCAACAAAAGCCAAAATAGACAAATGGGATCTAATTAAACTCCAGAGCTTCTGTACAGCAAAAGAAACAATCATTAGAGTGAACTGGCAACCAACAGAATGGGGAAAAAAAAATTGTGATCTACTCATCTGACGAAGGGCTAATATCCAGAATCTACAAAGAACTAAAACAGATTTACAAGAAAAAAACAAACCCATCCAAAAGTGGGCAGAGGATATGAACAGACACTTTTCAAAAGAAGACATAGATGAGGCCAACAAACATATGAAAAAATGCTCATCATCATTGGTCATTAGAGAAATGCAAGTCAAAACCACATTGAGCTACCACCTCATGCCAGTTAGAATGGCGATCATTAAAAAATCTGGAGAAAACAGATGCTGGAGAGGATGTGGAGAAATAGGAACACTTTTACACTGTTGGTGGGAGTGTAAACTAGTTCAACCATTGTGGAAGACAATGTGGTGATTCCTCAAGGACCTAGAAATAGAAATTCCATTTGACCCAACAATTCCATTACTGGGTATATACCCAAAGGATTATAAATCATTCTATTATAAAGACACATGCACACGTAGGATCATACTGGCACTGTTTACAATAGCAAAGACTTGGAACCAACCCAAATGCCCATGGACGATAGACTGCACAAGGAAACTGTGGCACATATACACCTTGGAATACTATGCAGCCACAAAAAATGATGAGTTTTTGTCCTTTGTAGGGACATGAATGAATCTGGAAACCATCATTCTCAGCAAACTGACACAAGAACAGAAAATCAAACACTGTATCTTCTCACTCATAGGCGGGTGTTGAACAATGAGAACACATGGACACAGGGAGGGGAGCATCACACACTGGGGTCTGTTAAGGGGGCCAAGGGAGGGACAGCGGTGGGGTGGGGAGGTTGGGGAGGTATAACATGGGGAGAAATGCCAGATGTAGGTGACGGGGGGATGGAGGCAGCAAACCACATTGCCGTGTATGAACCTATGCAACAACCCTGCATGATCTGCACATGTACTCCAGAACCTAAAGTACCATAAAAACAAAAAACAAAACAGTAACTTCTCATAGAAATATTTATATCTTACTAATGTGACTTTAGCAGTGGGTCTTAAATGATTTTAGAAGAAAGTAGGTGGAGAACATATACCCCCTTTTATCTTCTGACTGTAAATTACATGAATCAATTTCATTCACATTTTCATGAGACAGACTGATTACACAGTCCTGACCTAAGCAAAGGCAATTTGGAGATGGGGCCTTGTGTCATCAGGCAGAGCAAATGAAACTGGATTTTATAAGCAAACCCATCATACTGGTTCTGCCTAAGCCTTATCTCCATCACTGATAATGATGCAGATAATTGACAGGCTGCTGCATTCACTTTTTAACTATGCTTATAGACACAAAAAGAATAAATAGCACAGAGCTCATGTCTTCTTGATAGTAGTGTCAGTTATTTAGAAATTTCCAGAAAACTGGAATCTAATGAGATACCAAGGTTTTCTTCTTGTTATGGAGTTCCACAATAGCTTTACTGTTTCTCGTGTTTACCATTTCGCCTCCAGTGTTTATTGCAGTGTATGTGCCTATACATTCCTTGCATGAATGTTAAAATGTGCTTATTGTGATCGTGGGTGATTAGTGGGTGAAGTTGCTAATATTTTAGCACCTAATTGAAAAGCCTCTAAATGAAGGTAAATATTTAGAGAGACATCGCTGGAATTTGGAAACATTGCAGCAGTGTAAGCCTTGTGGTCAACTACCTTCTCAATCTCAATTTATCTGTGTTCAAAAAGAAGGAAATCTTTGTCCACAATGGTTTAAGCTGCTTCTGGCTAAAGGGCTGACGTTTTTGCTCAAACAGATTTCACAAATGTGGACAAATGCAGGCAATGACTCCCAGAGCCCTTTAGAAGAGAAGGCTTAGCAGGAGCACTTTTAGTCTTTGTATAGTCCTGTCTCAAGTGCCCTTTGCTGCTTGCCAGGGAGCTCAGGGAGGAAGACATGACATTTTAATGATGTAGCATAACCTAGACCTGTGGTTCTCAACCTTTCCAAGTACAAGGTTTCTTTGAAATGTCAAACCTTACAGAATCCCAAGTGATTCTAGTTGCATTCTTTGAATCAGTTGCTGAGGAACTACAAAACAATAAAGGTCTGATTGAAATTAGTAGTAGTTTTAAATGCATTTATACTTTATTAATTAAAATGTCATAAAGTTGAAAAATAGTCAGATGCAAGACACATTTATTCAGTCAGTTAACTATATTTGATGCACTATAGATTGGAAAATGTTTTGCAGTAACTCTGAGGACCATGGGTTGAGAGGCAGTGAATTCAGTGGAAGCACTGGTCCCCATAGTGTCAAATATACCTTAAAGATAGTGTGTAATGCTCCATATATGTAGTTGACATAGACAGGTACTTTGAGCAGTTTTAATTATTTATAAAGGAACACCTTATTATGAATAGTCTTCATTTCATTAGGAAGTAGGATATGCAGGGTGTATGTGTGTATAGGTGTGTTGAATATTTATTCATTCATTTGCTATTCTAGGCATTGGAGAAAGTGGTAAACATTAATAATAAGAGCTAATGTTCATATACAAATGTTCCTCAATTTACAATGGGGTTTCATTTTGATCAACCCATCATAAGTAGAAATATTGTTAGTCAAAAATGCATTTAATATACCTAATCTATCAAATATCATAGCTTAGCCTAGCTTATATTAAATGTGCTCAGAATATTTACATTAGCCTACAGCCGAGCAAAATCATCTAACATAAGGCCTATTTTATAATAAAGTGCTGAATATCTCATATAACAGTATCATACTGCATCACTAGACAGGGAAAATCCAAAATTCAAGTATGATTTTTACTGAATGAATGGCTCTTTTGCCCCATCATAAAGTAGAAAAATCATAAGTTGAACCATTGTAAGTTGGGGACCATTCAGAGTGATTAATATCTACTACACAGATCTTTGTTATGTATTTTAAGATGTATTAATACTATTATTAACTTTTATAAGTCAGTATACATAGAGATGTGAAGCAATATGCCCAAGGCTATAATTCTAGTCCATGGCAGAGCCAGCATTCCTACTCAGTGTTTTTAGTCCTTGAGTCTGTTCTTTTAATCATTTTGCTATATTGCCTCTCAAAACAGTATACTCCCTGTCTCATATACCTTACATTGTATTCAGTGACAAAGAAAATAATCCCGTAAAAAATAATTAAGCTTTATAAATTTATGTATAGATGCATTCTGTGGTACAGAGTGAGTGCTGGCTACCTGTTTTCTATAAGGGTGTTTGGGAGAGCCTCATTGAGGAATGACATTGGAGGATTAAATAAGGATACGTTCAAACCTCTCTCTTCTCAACCAGCTCATAAACACCAGAGCCTTTTTCCTCTTTAGGGGAACAACCAAAAATACAGCGCCCATGAAGTCATCATTTGTAGCATCTACGTAACGATTAGATGGCTAGCTCAGTCATATATTTTCAACGTAGTTTCATTAAATATTTTTCATGTTGTATGTATAATGAACACTGCCATAGAGTTCAATATTAAAAATTTTTAGTGATTGTTTTCACTTTGTGATTTTACTGCAAGGTTCTGTTACACTGAATCATTCACCATTTTTTTTTTTGTTTTGTTTTCATGTGCTGTATCTTACAAGAACTCAGCATAAGTTCTAAGAAGTTGAATCAGAAGTAAAAAAAAAATCTACTAAATATCAGCCAGTGGTACGTCAGGCTGGCAAGCCTTTCTTCTCAGCTAGGCTGCCAAGATTTTTATGTTTTGAATTTCTTTCTCTTTATTCCAGCAACGGAAGGTTTAAACAGTACGATCATGAGTGCAAAGAGCCTTGCAGAGCTGGGCTCCCTCTCATTTGTACTATTTCTCCTGATTCTCAGGTCCTTATAGTTTTCACCAAAGAGGCCTGCTTTCTACATTTCTCGGACACACTGGTGGCTTGTTAATCTAGAGGCATGCATAGCTACATGCTATTTGATCACATTTGCTCTGAAATACATGCGTCACACAGAGCGCAGCTCTAATCTTTGTGGAGGAGAAGGTGAAGCTTCTCTTATTAGCTGTCCCTAATACTCCTCTTCTCACATGCAAACCTCTGTGTCTGCTTTTATGTATTTTTCGGAAAATTCAAATCTTTTTTTCTCTTTGGAGGGACCTCTTTCCAGTTTATCCCTTCAGATTTACCAACTCCTCTTAAATTTTCTGTGCGATTCCACCTCTGTTTGGGGACACCTATCATAATTAAATTGTCAGTTGGCTATTGTGCCTAATTTCATGAATTTGTCATATATTTCCTTGGAACCCATTATAGACGTTGGCTTAGTGCATTTCTCTAAGTTCTGAGGGGACTAGAGTAGAGTTGATGCAATCTTGTTCCCTTCATGAAGTTTTCTCTTGACAGCTTAATAATCAATGTCCAGTATCTATCCATCCTTCCCTCTCTATATGGCTTTTTTTTCTTCAGGAAATAGTTATTGCATGCCCATATGCTTTACAACTTGCAAACTGCTGTTAATATAGTTTTGAAAATTTCAAAATCTCTGTCCTGAAGATAATACTTTTTAGATATAGGCGGATTTACATTAAATTGTGTTTATGTGAATATGCAACATAGACACATAATTCTTTATAATAGTAATCTTTTACTGAGTGGCTATTATGGGCCAGATTTATACCAAGACTTTAGCCTTGGTATTAATCCATTTGAATTTTATAATTACCCCGTGTATTCGGTACTTTATTATGTCAAAATTTTAGATGGGAAAATTGTAGCACAGGAATTCCAGAAGTTTGTCCAAGATTACAGAGCTAATAAGCGGAAGAATTGGGAGTCCAGCCTGGCCACATTCATTCCAGAGCCTTTCCTCTTTTCCAGTATGTTGTGGACATTTACAGTGCCCAAAGCAATCATTAGTTTCTTAATGCCCTTCTTTACCCCTGCCTCCAGATAATTCTGTGACGGTACTTGTAGCTTGTCATTTTCTTATTTCAGTCCTTTTGCTTGTTTGTTTCTGCAGTTTCTCATGTGATATGTCGTTTAACACTCTCAATGCAGTAGAAACTGTCTTAAACGTCTTCTTGCCGACACTGTCAATCACTTTGGTTAGCCCCTCCCTTCTGAATAATCATTCTCATGCTATACCATTTCCCAGACCATCTCCCTTCCACGTGGAATACCTTCTGTTCTCTTCACCAACCAATCCAACAGCTATCCTTTCTTCATTAGCAGCCTGAGACCAAACTCTTCCATTCCTTGCTAAACTCCCATTGCAAGTAGAGCTTGAAAACATTCTAGGGTGTCCTACAGCACTGACTTTAATTGTTTTCTAGTTGCTTTTTCTTTTGCATGTGTTTTTTTTTATAACCAACCAGATGTGATTTTTTAGTGGTAGAGATCACGTATTTTACTTTTGTTTTAAACCTCCATCGTAACTAGAATATGTGCAATGCTGACTAAATTCTTCTTGATGGACTTTTTGGAGAAGAGAAATTATACTTGACTTCAGGCACTTCTTCTGTAGAGAAAGATATATTTCCAAGGAAAAGTTAAAAATTCAGGTTAATGCTCTTACTCTGTTTAAGTGAGAGTTTATAGCACATGGCCATACTAATTATGTAAAATGATTCTCCAGAATGTGAAGACTGTGAACTTTGATTACAACATAGTATAAATGAAAGAGTGCCCCTGACTTACAGGTATTACTTGGATGCTTTTAATGCACATGTATGATTTGATCTTTTCACCTTTGCAACAGACAAATTAGAGGTATTAGGAGAAGAGGCATGCTTCAGTTGCAAAGGATGCTGTTTCCCCAGAAATCTTCTTTCTTTTGCCTTGGTTCTATATCAGAGACTGCTGGGGCAGGTGGTAAGACACCATAGTCCCTGGCCAGAATTTGCAGTGGGTGAGAAGGCTTCTGCCATCATGGTGTTCTTGGCATTCCCACTTTTCTTCTTTGGATGAATCATTTTAAATTCTGCTTCGTCTATAAACAATAGTTTAAAATGTCTACCAAAGAATCACAGGGTAAATAAGTGTACAAAAGCCCTTGAAAAATAAGCATAATATATCATATGTAACTGAGTTAGGGTAGGCTATCTTGCTTTTTGATGTAAATAATAATAAGTCACCAAATGCAACTGTATAATAAAACATTGGCTTATAAGGAATTCCACAGACGTTTTACTTGTAGTCCCTAAGCATTTATACCAAATTTGTTGCATATATGTTTTGAAAATCTATTGGCAAATACCCATCATTGAATTTTATAAGAGAAACTGCCTATCAACTGGATACTTTATTTGCAATATTTCAATCAAATATCGACTGTAAGGTTGGCAATTCCATAACAGTGTTTTAGAGTATTAACAGAGTCATACTAATTGGTCCCCAGACAAAATCTGCAGTGCCAGGCCTAACCTTGGGGCAGTTTTTAAGCGATTACCATTATGAAATCAAACCACTTTGGAGTATTTATTTTACAAGGTATTGTATAATGGAATGGACCGGGGAACTAGGACTTTATTTTTAATATGTTTCTAAAAGCTTTCTAGTTTGGGACTTGAAAACACATTTCCTCTTAACTGTAGAGGATTCGTAATTCACTATCAAAATAAAGACAATCAGAACTACCAGATTTAATGTATAAATATCTTAGATATATTTTAAACATATACACTTAAGGATAATTTCTCTATTTGAATACAGCTTTAATGAATTCATATTGGAGAGTTGGAATTTATGCTGTTGTATAGGAGATTAAAAAGTGTTTTTATGAAAACTCTAATAAATGGCTCGTTGGGCAATATGAATATTCAAAAGGGTGCCAGATATGCAACAACATGTATTTGAAATATCCTATTGTATGTACAATAGAGATTTATTATTCTATAAGAAAAGAAATAAACCTCATTGAATATTTTAGGGCAATATACACTTTTGAAAATTATTTTAAATCATTGCACAAAATTTTTTTTCAAGTACATTGGCCAGAAGAGGTGCTATCTGTGTTAGATCCAAAGGCTGAAAAAGAAAAAGTTATTCATACAGAGGGAGTCACAACCTCTCAGACGCAGACTGCTCTACACAACTGAACCTACTCCTTTTGCTCATTTTCTGTTATTTTACCTAGAGGAGCTCAAGTGTATGTTTTCTCAAGATTCCTATCTTCTTTGCCGGTGCTTGATCTTCCTGGGCCTCTGTGGGTCTGAAATTATAATACTGATATAACATCAGAGAGCTGAATGGACCCCAGGGAGTAGAGAGGATTGGAGGAAATCATGTAGTTGGAAGTTCCCCACGGAGGTAGCTGAGCCTGAGTTGAATTTTACATGAGTGTATGAAGAGTAAGGTTGTCAATCCAAGCTGGAGCCAGGGTTATTTGAGTACTTGGGTCTCCTACTTACATTGCTATTTGCTTTACTGTCTTACCACAGAGAAACCCATTTCATCACTGTGGGGCATGTGAAAATTTGCCTGAAAAGAAGGGGCTATACTGCTTTGGGGAGGACCATTACCTGTGACATGGAATATTCAGGTAGCCATATTGGAATAATACGTGCATAATCCTTGAGCAGCTACAGGTAGACATAGACCTAGATTTTTATTATTCTTACTATTTGTTACAGTTAAACTTGCCAGGGCATTTATTTTTGTAGCTTCTTGATTACAAAAGCTGTGTTTTGGGGGCAGTGTAATGCTTAGAGGTCTAAAAAAAGGAATTTCTAAATATAACATTTAATTTGACATTAATTGAACTTAATGTTTGAAGATCTAAATAAAGAAATTTCTAAATATAGGCAAAGACTCAGTACTAAAGTTTTAAAATTAAAATGCTTCTTAAAGATCAGCCTCAGCTCCTTGATTCTGTTTTGTTTCAATTAGCCATTACAAGCCATTGTGAGAAATACTAATACTAATCTGCACATATTCCTGTTTCAAAAGTGTGCTGCTAATGATTGATATATGTTATAGGTGGGCATAGACTTTTGTGAATCATTCTTTAGGTAACGTGTTAGAGGGTAGATTAAGGACATGGATTTTGGGGCTGTATTGCCTAGGTTCAAATTCATCTCTGTCACATTCAAAATAGTGACCCTGGCTAGGCACAGTGGCTCACACCTGTAATCCCAGCACTTTGGGAGGCTAAGGCAGGTAGATCACCTGAGGTCAGAAGTTCAAGACCAGCATGGCCAACATGGTGAAATCCTGTCTCTACTAAAAAATATAAAAATTAGCTGGGCATGGTGGCACATGCCTGTAATCCCAGCTACTTGGGAGGCTGAGGCAGGAGAATTGCTTGAACCCCAGAGGTGGAGGTTGCAGTGAGCCAAGATCACACTGCTACACTCCAGATTGGGTGACAGAGCAAAACTCCGTCTCAAAAAACAAAACAAAACAAAAACGAAAACTAGTGACCTTGAGCAATGTGCTAATTTATTCATCTATATATTGGAATAATATAACAGTGGTGTCTATTTATAGGGTTGTTTTGAAGATTAACATTATATATGTATGTATTTCTTAAGACAATAAAACAGTGGCAGGCACTAGATAAACCCTATGTAAACATTAGCTATTATTATTACTGCATGCCTTCAAATGTTCAATGAAACATTTCTCTCAGAGCGTCCATGTGCTCAGATTTTGAGAATGACAGAAATTATACTCAACTTTGAACATTTTTTTTGTTGGGTTTCATGCCTGGTACATATCCTTGAAGGTGTCTGTAAAGTGAGGCGAAAATTGCTTAATAGATCTTTATCTCTTTGGAATTTAGGATTTTAGTCCTCACATAAAAAGCAAGAAATATATATAGGAAGTTACTGACCTCTGTAGGAGAGAGGCATAGCTTGATAGTGAAATATAGAAAGTAATAATTACTGCGTCAGTTTTTTTTAAGAGAGAATAAATTAAATTGAATTAGAACAAGAGGATATGTCTTTGATTGGGCAGTTCAAATATGCTAAGAATGTTGTCAGGGTTGGAAGAATAGAAATGTTGTAGAATTTATTAGAAAAAGATGAATACGTAGCTTACAAATTTAAAGCTAACTGATATGGTTTGGCTCTGCGTCCCTCACCCAAGGTGAGGGATAGGAGTAAATACAAATGTGTATGAGGTTCCTTTTTGGTGTGATAAAAATGTTCTAAAGTTATATTATGGCAATGGTTGTACAATTCTATAAATATACTAAAACCTGTTGAACTATAAACTTTAAATAGGTAAATTTTATGGTATGCACATTATGTCTCAATAAAACTGCTACAATACATTAGTGCAAAAAGAACTAGTATAATTCACTACACTAACAAAGCTAAAAACATGAGCAATCATCTCATGATTTCTGTAAAAGCATTTAGTAAAGTAAGACATTTATTTGTAAAGTATATCTTAAAAATCCTACAGCAAACATGAACTTAATGGTAAATTTTTGAAAGTTTTCATTTTAAAATGACTAGGATAAAAGATGTCTGTTATAATCCAGAGGTCCTTGTTAGTGAAATAAGACACAACATAAAAATAAAATATAAATATTGGAAAAGAAGAAATAAAACTGTTATCATTTGTACATTATAAGATAATTTATGCAGAAAATTCATAAATCACTAGAATTTATAAATTCATATAAGAAAATTGCTAGATAAAAGCTCAATGAAAAAAATCATAGTATTTATACATACAAGTAACACGTAGAAAACCATGGCATTTATAGATATAAGTAACACATGTAGAACACAATAAAGTGAATCAGTTACCACATACCTTAGCATAAACAAAAGTCAAATATTGGCCAGGTGCTGGGCTCACACCTGTAATTCTAGCACTTTGGTAGGTGAGTTTGATGGATCACTTGACCCTAGTGGTTTGGGACCAGCCTGGGTAACATGGTGAAACCCTGTCTCTACAAAAAATCCAAAATTGGTTGGGGGTGGTGGAATACTCCTGTAGTCCCAGCTACTCTGGAGGCTGAGGTAGAAGATTACCTAAGCCAGGGAGGCGGAGGTTGCAGTGAGCCAAGATCGTACCACTGCACTCCAGCCTGGGTAGAAGGGCGAAACTGTCTCAGAAACAAAAACAAAACAAAAACACACATAAATATTTAGGAGCAATTGCAAAAATGGACAGAACCATTACATAGAAAATTCTAGAGCTCTAGAAGCAAAAGTGCTAAGAGAAATTGAAGAAAAGAGAAGTAATTAGAACGATAGATTATGTTTATATATCATTAGTCTCAATATTTTAAAGTTGTCTTTTTATATCAATGGCTTATTGATTTAGTGCAATCTTAATCAAAATTTCAACAGATTTTTTGTTTAGAAATTGACAAGCATTATATAAGGTACATGAAGATACAAAGTACTAGTATAATCGCAGCACTTTTTTTGGAAGGGTGTCTATCACCTCAAGCATTTATCATTTCTTTGTGTTATGAACATTCCATTTATACTCTTTTAGTCATTTAAATATGTACAATAAATTATTGCTGATTATGGTCACCAGATTGTGCTATCAAATGCTGATCTTATTCATTCTAAATACATTTTTTTTCCCCATTAAGCATCCCACTCCTTCCCTCCAGGCCTGCTACCTTTCCCAGCCTCTGGTGACCATCGTTCTGCTCTCTGTCTCCGTGAGTTTGGTTGTTTTTATTTTTAGCTTTCACAAACAAGTGAGAACATGTGAAGTTTGTCTGTCTGTGCCCAGGTTATTTTACTTAACATAATGTCATCCAGTTCCATTCATGTTGTTGCAAATAGTAAGATCTCATTCTTTTTTATAGCTGAATAGTATTCCATTGTGTATATAAATATACATCCCATTTTCTTTATCCATTCAACTGTTGGTGAATATTTGGATTGCTTCCGAATCTTGGCTATTGTGACTAGTGCTGCCATAAACATAGGAGTGCAGATATCTCTCTGATACACTGTTTTCCTTTGTTTTGGGTATATACCTAGCAGTAGGATTGCTGGATCATATGGCAGTTCTTGTTTTAGTCTTTTGAGGAACCTCCATACTCTTCTCCATGGCGGCTGTACTAATTTACATTCCCACCAACAGCATATGGAGGTTTTCTTTTTCTCCACATCTTTGCTAGCATTTGTTATTGCCTGTCTTTTGGATACAAAGCCATTTTTACTGGGGCTCAATGATATCTCATCATAGTTTGGATTTGCATATCTCTGACAATCAATGATATGGAGCACCTTTTCATATATCTGTTTGACATTGTATGTTTCTTCTGAGAAACAGCTATTCAGATCTTTTGCCCATTTTAAATCTGATTATTAGATTTTTTTTGTATTTAATTATTTGAACTCCTTATATATTCTTAACCAACACACTCTTGATAAAAACAAATGGCAAGGCTTGTTCTGCCATATATCAAAATGTATTCTAAAGCTGTACTAATATACAAGTATGGAATGGGCACAAGGATAGGCAAATAATCATGCATAAGAAATCTGAGAGCCAAAACTTGAAATTATGTTTGCAAGGACACTTTGATTTAAAAGAGCACTGTATAGAGAAATGAGGAATGAATCATCTTTTCGAGAGGTGGTTCTGGTTCAAGTAGATTATGTTTGTGAAAAAATGAAATGAACCATACCTCACATAATATATATAAATTGAGAGGCAATTCAATTAAGTTTCTAGAAGTTCACATAGGAGAATAATTTATGACCCTGGAATACGGCAATATTTACTATAGACACACACACAAACCACTAAGAAAAGATTGATATACTGGACTGTATTAACCTTACAAACATCTGTTAATAAAAAGACACCATGAAGAAATATTTAGAAATGGTTTTAAAACAGGCACTACCACTACATAGAAAACTTCAGAGCTCTACAGGCAAAAGTGCTGAGAGAAATTGAAGAAAACAGAAGTAATCAGAGGGATAGATGATATTTATGTATCTTTAGTCTAGGTATGCATCTGTGTATACCCAGTGAAAAGGTAAGTCAGAGAGCAAAGGCATTTCTAAATATATGTAACCAACAAATAATGCACAACTAGAATTTTTAAAATCTACACATCAGGCTGGGCGCAGTGGCTCATGCCTGTAATCCCAGCACTTTGGGAGGCCGACGTGGGTGGATCACGAGGTCAAGAGATCGAGACCATCCTGGCCAACATAGTGAAACCCGTCTCTACTAAAAATACAAAAATTAGCTGGGCGTGGTGGCGTGTGCCTGTAGTCCCAGCTACTCGGGAGGCTGAGGCAGGAGAATTGCTTGAACCCAGGAGATGGAGGTTGCGGTGAGCCGAGATCACGCCATTGCACTCCAGCCTGGTTAATAAGAGTGAAACTCTGTCTAAAAAAAAAAAAAAAAAACTACACATGAATAAGAAAAAGACAGACAACATAACAGAAAAATAGACACACTATTTCAATAGGAAGTTCACAAAAGAAAATATCCAAATAATGACCACATTAATATATTAAAAGGAACCCAACCTCATTAGTACTAAGAGAAAGGCAAGTTAGGTACTACTACACACTCATCAAAATGACTAAATTTTGAAAGACAACATTAGTTATGGCTTACTGAGTACGTGGAGATACAGGAGTCTTCCTACACTACTGGTAGGAATATAAATTGGTGAAACCATTCTGGAAAAATACTTAGCACTATCTTTTAAAGCAGGTCTTTTGCATACAGTATAATTCATCATTTTTACTTCTAGGTATATCCAGCAAAAAAAGGTATATATTTGCCTCAAAAGATTCAGAGCATCACTATTCATAATAGCCCCAAACAGGAAAAACATAAATGTCCACCTAGCAAAATAGATGAATAAATGCATTACAGTTATATAATGAAATGCCATACAGAAATGGAGAGACTACCATACGCAATGACAAGTCTGAATATCACAATTACAATGTGTGTGTTAGGGCAATTCAGATACAAATAAATGTATATACTGTATGCTTTCATTGGTATTAAGTTTTACCAAATAGTCAAAACTAAGATACAGTGTTAGAAGGCAGGATAGTGGTTTCTTTTGAGGAGATGGGAAAGGGAAATGGCCGGGGGTGAGCTTGTATGGTTAGCAATTATCGTCTTTGTTGTCCTGGTGACAGCTCCAGAGGACTTTGCTTTGTTTTAAGTCATTGAGCTGTACCCTTGTAATTTTTATACTTTTCATATATGCATTATATGTCATAATACAAAACAGTTTTGAAAAATGATTAAGCTATACCGGCCACAGTCATGAATCTTTCAATGTTGATATGGTGAATTTCTATCTATCTCATTGTATAAACGTTTTTCAAGTAAAATACAGGCCAAAGGTGCAGTAACCAAAATCACACAGTGAAATTTCATCTGTGTATACCCAGGAATATTTTCAATTTCAGTGTTGCCCACTGCTTCCACAAGTCTTCATGACAAGGTAGAATACTTCTTTTCATCATCTAAGATTTAAACAGGCATTCTTAGAATGTCTGATTCACACCAAGCCATTGCAGAGGCTGCTATTGAGAAAGAATCTGAATACAACTGCTAGGCTTTTCAGCAGAGAAGGGCACAATCAAGGCAGTTTTTCTCCTATGCTAGTAAGACTGGCACCATATCAGAGGCTCTAGCCCTCTAAGTAAGTCCTTGAGAACAAATGCAGTCAAGGTTGTATGTTACCAGCCTACCTGAAAACTATTGAACCTTAAAAAATTTATTGCATATTCATTAGTGATCACTGCTGCAGACAGGACTGTAAGACAATCTTGCTGATGAATATGTACCTTCCACAGATATTTTTTAGCAAAGTGCACTGTCCATGAAATTGTAAATAAAAACATCTTGGAAACAACTGTATATTTTTTCTAGGCCTTTCTGGCTATTCTGTTTTACTAAAGATCTGAACATGATGCATTCACGCTAATCATGTGTTTCTTGGAAAACATTCTTCTTACCTCTGCACATGTATTGCTGGCAGCACATTTCAGAGGTGTTTAGTTTAGGTGTATGTAGGATTACAAGGCCTTTTTTTTTTTCTTTAATTTTCTCTGAACTTTTTGGCCCCTTTTAGTAAGAAAGAAGCTTTTTGAATGGTGAAGGGTAGCTTATAATTTGGGGGACATTGCATGCTTAAGATTGAAGATAAATTTCTTTGTATTTCAGTGGTAATGATAATATATTAATAATCAAGTTATATGTTTTTTAGCCCAGATGTGAAAGAGAGCTTTTGGACAGTTGAAAAAAAAAGTTAGAATGGATTATCACGGTGGAGGGAACTCTTTCTTATTTGGAAGTCTTAGCAAGTAGAATTTAATCTCTTCTATCTGGAATAACACACGTGGAAGACAGACTAGAGAAAATGCTTGCTTCTAAGCAATTTAGCTTATTCTTTCTTGGGATGATAATATGAAAACAGGTGACTTTTGGCACATTTTGGACAGTGTGTTACTGGATTATAATATTTTACCTTTTGTCATTTCATTAGCACTGGATGAATTTGCAACTCTTGTTAGAGAACCATTTATAGCACATACTTTAAACTGTGCTTGCCAAATATTTTGTATCATAGGTTTTACTTTGGGTGCTTTTTAAAAACACATTTCTGGGCCTCTGCTGAATCTGAATCTCTAAAAAATACAAAACAAAACAAAACAAAAATCCTAGAAAACATTATTCATGTAACAACCCAAGATATTCTTATGTCCAAGCACAATGGGGACACATATTTATACATGAAACTTTGGATTGTGATGTTAAGGACATCAAGAGATTATTATTTATTCTTCTCTGTATGAAATAGAGAAAAGATAGAAAGATATGATTATAAAAAAACAAAAGCAAACTTAAAAGTTTTATGTTTTTATTTTTTATTTATTTTATGTATATATGTATTTTATTGCATTTTAGGTTCTGGGGTACATGTGCAGAACATGTAAGATTGTTGCATAGGTACATACATGGCAGTGTGATTTGCTGCCTCCAGCCCCATCACCTATATCTGGCATTTCTCCTCATGTTATCCCTCCCCAACACCCTACCTCCCACTGTCCCTCCCCTAGTCCCTGCCGACAGACCTCAGTGTGTGATGCTCCCGTCCCTGTGTCCATGTGTTCTCCTTGTTCAACACCCACCTATGAGTGAGAACATGCGGCGTTTGATTTTCTGTTCTTGTGTTAGTTTGCTGAGAATGATGGTGTCCAGGTTCAACCATGTCCCGACAAAGGACACGAACTCATTGTTTTTTATGGCTGCATAGTATTCCATGGTGTATATGTGCCATATTTTCCTTATCCAGTCTATCATTGATGGGCATTTGAGTTGGTTCCAAGTCTTTGCTATTGTAAACAGTGCTGCAATGAACATAGGTGTGCATGTATCCTTATGATAGAACGATTTATAATCCTTTGGATATATATCCAGTAATGGGATTGCTGGGTCAAATGGAATTTCTATTTCTATGTCCTTGAGGAATTGCCACACTGTCTTCCACAATGGTTGAACTAGTTTACACTCCCACCAACAGGGTAAAAGTGTACCTATTTCTCTACATCCTCTCTAGCATCTGTTGTCTCCAGATTTTTTAATGATTGCCATTCTAAATGGCATGAGATGGTATCTCAAAGTAGTTTTGATTTGCATTTCTCTAATGACCAGTGATGATGAGCATTTTTTCATGTTTGTTGGCCTCATATATGTCTTCTTTTGTAAAGTGTCTGTTCATATCCTTCACCCACTTTTGAATGGGCTTGTTTGTTTTTTTCTTGTAAATCTGTTTTAGTTCTTTATAGATTTCAGATGGGTAGATGGCAAAATTTTTTTCCCATTCTGTTGGTTGCTGGCTCACTCTAATGATTGTTTATTTTGCTGTACAGAAGCTCTGGAGTTTAATTAGATCCCATTTGTCTATTTTGGCTTTTGTTTTCAATGCTTTTGGTGTTTTAGTCATGAAGTCCTTGCCTATGCCTATGTCCTGAATGGTTTTGCCTAGGTTTTCTTCTAAGGTTTTTATGGTGTTAGGTGTTACGTTTAAGTCTTTAATCCATCTGGAGTTAATTTTAGTGTA
>CAUYLG010015961.1:0-102591 GCA_963573385.1 Cacajao melanocephalus
GTCATGCCTTGTTCTCTTGCTGATGAGGAGCTGCGATCCCCTGTAGGAGGAGAGGCATTCTGATTTCGGGTGTTCTCAGCCTTTTTGCACTGGTTTCTTCCCATTTTTGTGGATTTATCCACTTGTCATCTTTGTAATTGCTGACTTTCAGATTGGGTCTGAGTGAACATCTGGCTTGTTGGTGATGAAGTTTTTTCTGTTTTTTAGTTTTCCTTTGGCGGACGCCCCTTCCCCACAGAGCTAGGCCTTCCTGGGTTCAGCTGTGCTTACTTTGAAACTCTCAGTCCTCAGCGCTTCCAATTGCTGTTCTCTTTGTGGGGATGGGACCAGCTGAGCCCAACTCAAAGGGCACCCAGTCCTGTACACTCTGCACTGAGAAGCGCTGCGCCACGCCGGGGTGCCAGCAAAACAGCTGTGCCGGCCAAAAGAGTCGTGCTGGCGACACGTGTGGCTCCTCCTCCGGGAATCTCCCAGTTTGTGGGCCACAGAAATTCGTCTAAAATTGCGGCGTCCACTCGCTCTCTGTGCTTTCACTGGGAGCTACAATCCTGAGCTGTTGTTAATCGGCCATCTTGGATCTCTCCGCCGACAGTCCTTTTAATTCAAGGCATTCTCATGAGAGTGTAATAGCATCAAATTATGGTTTGAATGTGCATTGCCTTGATGAATAATGACCTAATTGCCTTTTCATATGCATTTTGCTATTTGTTTATCCTCCTTGTGAAAAGAGTTTTGGGGACAGTTTTTTAAAAATTGGGCTTTTTCTTAGAAAAATGTGGATTTTTTTCTTAGTGATCTCTTAAGAATTTTTTTATATTCTAGATCTAAGTATTGTGCTAATCTATGTTCCAAGTTTTTGGCTTGCCTTTTAACTCTTCCAATAGAGTCTTTCGATGAACAGAAGTTCTTCATTTTAATGAAGTCCAATTTATCGGCCTTCTCTTATAGCTAGTGCCCTTTGTTCCATTTAATCTCAACAAGGTCATAAATAGATTCTCCTGTGTTTTCTCCTAGAAGCTTGTTTTACCATCTGCAATTATGTCCATGATCCATCTAGAATTAATTTGGGGGTATAGTGTGAAGGAGAGGTCAAAGTTTGTTTTTTTCATATGGCTATCTAGCACCAATTATCAAAAAGACTGTCTCTTATTTGGGAGTGTCTTTTTTTTTTTTTGAGATGATGTCTTGCTCTTTTGCCCAGGCTGAAGTATAGTGGCATGATCTCAGCTCACTGCAACCTCTGCCTCCCAGGTTCAAGTGATTCTCCTGCCTCAGCCTCCTGTGTAGCTGTGATAACAGGCAAGCGCCACCACATCCAGCTAATTTTTGTATTTTCAGTAAAGATGGGGTTTTGCCATGTTGGCCAGGAGGGTCTCCAACTCCTGACCTCAGGTGATCTGCCCGCCTTGGCCTCCCAAAGTGCTGAGATTACAGATTTGAACCACTGCACCAGACCTGGGAGTATTCACTGCCATGGAGGACTCTTTATTTCTATAGTGGGCGTTGAGTTGATAGCTGCATGACAGGAGTATGTTGATTTCTTTTATCAAGACTTTAAAAGCAGCTAACCAAAGCCAAGCCATTCCATAATTCCTTTTAAAAATAATTTTTATAATTACTCTTGCTACCTCTTCCAGTGCTAGAATACCGTATAACCCATCCTTTGCCTTCTGCCTCCATCACATTCCAATCAAACGTAGACAGTGACAATCATGGAAGCCATTTTATGAACCAGCCGGAGAGTGTAACCCTCTCACATGCTGTTAGTGAGTGATAGGGCTCTTTTTGCTGCCTGACCAGTGAATCCTGTCTTGAGGGTGTTCTTTCTATGGCCACACTTGCTTCTTCTGGGTTTCCCCCAAATGGGCCTAGGGTTGTGTACAGATGCTTGATTTGGTATGCAATTCCAGGGAGGAGGAGTGAGGAGCCAAGGAAAGGAAAGTAGGAAAGGAGAAACAGGCACTGCTAGACTGCATTATAGGGTTGGCCCTGTTGCAGGAGATTGGTGTTTGTTTCTGCCGACACCTGCAGACCTCTATCTGAGGGACAAAATAGGAAGCATTCTCCCCACTGGTAGTGAACACTCCTGGGTATCTCAGTCAGCCCCAGTGGGCTCCTGTGTTATACTACACCAAGGCACCACTGAAGCCCATGGGCAGGAAGCAAGAGCCTGTGACCCACTCTCTCTCTCTCTCTCTTTTTTGAGATGCAATTGTGCACTGTCACCCAGGCTGGAGTGCAGTGGCACAATCCCAGTTCACTGCAACCTCTGCCTCCCGGGTTCAAGTGATTCTTATGCCTTGGCCTCCTGATTAACTGGGACTACAGGCACCTACCACCACACCCAGCTAATTTTGTATTTTTAGTGGAGACAGGGTTTCGCCATGTTGACCAGGCTGGTCTCGAACACCTAACCTCAAGTGATCTACCCGCCTTGGCCTCCCAAAGTGCTGGGATTACAGGCGTAAGCCACCTTGCCCAGTCTGCCCACTCTTGAGGTGAGATACCAAGGGAGAAAATGAATAAAAGCCTATGTGGAATCATTTGTATCACAGTCAGATGTGAGAAAAGAGAGGTGCACAAAAGCTTTCCAGTGCATGTATTGATACGTGCAGCTCCTTGCACTCAAGGACAACAATGCAGCCAGGCATCAGAAAATACCTGAAGTCAAGTACCTGAAATCCCATCAGGTGCTCTCTCCACATCTGCATTTCTATGTGCTTCTGCTTCATTTTTCCTCTTGACAATACAGCTTTCTTTGCTTCATAAGTACAAGATGGGTGGAAAATGACCATTTCATCTCTTTTGTGTTTACCTGTTTCCTACTGAATATAGCAGCCGAACAGAACCAGAGCTCTTTGTTCCAAGTCCAAATACCCTGTTAAGGAGATCTAATTGCTTCAGGTTGGGTCCGGTATCAAGGGCTAATGGAGTAGAATTATGTCATTCTAACACAGTTGCTAAGAATTTGGTTCTATGGATTGGGTATAGGGCAGGGTTTTTGGCTCCTGAGCTAACTCCCTTGGCGGGGGGAGGGACTGCCTTTTAAGGTACCCACTACATTAATCGAGCTCGTCAAAACCTTATTCTTTCTATCTTTAGTGTAATGCTGAGAAAGTCTTACTCCATGTTTGTATAAACATTTCATTTTACGTTTTCTTCGTGTGTGTGTGTGTGTGTGTGTGTGTGTATTTATTTATTTTTGGAGACAGAGTCGTGCTCTATCACTCAGGCTAGAGTACAGTGGGATGATCATGGCTCACTGCAGCCTCAAACTCCTAATCTCAAGCAATCCTCCTGCTTCAGCCTCCTGAGTAGCTAGGATTTCAGGCGCCACCACCACAACAGGCTATTTTAAAAATTTTTTTGTAGGGACAGGGTCTTGCTATGTTGTCCAGGCTGGTCTCAAGTCATCCTCCTGCATCAGCCTCCCAAAGTGTTGGGATTATAGGCGTGAGCCACTGTGCTCAGCCTTCTAATATTTTTATGATTTCTTTTTTTTTTTTAAGTATTTAATCCATCTGGAATCTATTTAGGAACAAATTGTGAAATAGGGACCCAAGTTTTGAAATTATGATTAGTTATCTCATCACCAATTATTTAATAATTCATTTTCTTCCCACTGATTTAAAATCCCCAATTTTTAATACACCAAATTATTATATATATATATATATATATATATACACACACACACACACATGCATGCACATGGCAGTGTGTGGGTAATACTACTTCTGATCTTTTCCACTGGTTACTTCATTACTGGTTTAAATATATATGTAATACTTCATAACTAGTTTGAAAACAAGTACTCCCACTGGTTTTAAATTTCTTTAGCAGGCTGGGCACTGTGGCTCACACCTGTAATTCCATCACTTTGGGAAATTGAAGCAGGAGTATCCTTTGAGCTCAGGAGTTTGAGACCAGCCTGGGCAACATGGCAAAACCCCATCTCTACAAAAAATACAAAAATTAGTTGGGTGGGGTGGCACACCTGTAATCCCAGATATTTGCTTGAGCCTGGGAAGTCAAGGCTGCAGTGAGTTATGATTGCACCACTGTATCCAGCCTGGGTGACAGAGGAAGACCCTGTCTCAAAAAAATTTAAAAAATTCTTTTAGAGGAACAACTGATTACACACAGACACATACGTACATGTAATTTAGCAGTTTCTTATGCATACTAGACAATGACAATGATTACAGTTTATATATAAGAATACAGATGCCTGGTTAAATATAAGATATATATTACTTTATAGCTTTCATAAATTGCATATCATCTGGAAAAGATTATATCAATCTATTGATACATGTTTCTGTTTGATAGTTTCCATGGTAACCAAGTAGCTTTTATTATTGTTTTAAGGAATTTCTCTTCCTGAGAGAGGATTACACATATCTCTGCCCATAACTCACAGTGCCTTTGATAAGGTTTGGCTGTGTCCCTACCCACATCCCATCTTAAATTGTACTCTCATAATTCCCATGTGTTGTGGGAGGGACCCGGTGGGAGATAATTTGAATCATGAAGGCGATTTCTGCCATACTATTCTCGTGGTAGTGAATAAGTCTCATGAGATCTGATGGTTTTATCAGGGGTTTCCACTTTTGCATCTTCCTGATTTTTCTTGCCACTGCCACGTAAGACGTGCCTTTTACCCCCTGCCATGATTCTGAGGCCTCCCCAGCTATGTGGAACTGTAAGTCCAATTGAACCTCTTTTTCTTCTCAGTCTCAGATATGTCTTTATCAGCAGTGTGAAAATAGACTAATACAGTAAATTGGTACCAGTAGCGTAGGGCATTGCTGAAAAGATACCCGAAAATGTGGAAGCAACTTTGGAACTGGGTAACAGGCAAAGGTTGGAACAGTTTGGAGGGCTCAGAAGAAGACAGGAAAATATGGGAAAGTTTGGAACTTCCTGGAGACTTGTTGAATGGCTTTGACCAAAAGCCTGAAGCGTTATGGACAATAAGATTCGGTCTGAGGTGGTCTCAGATGGAGGTGAGGAACTTGTTGGGAACTGGTGTAAAGGTGACTCTTACGTTTTAGCAAAGAGACTGGTGGCATTTTGCCCCTGCCCTAGAGATTTGTGGAACTTTGAAAGAGATGATTATCTGGAGGAAGAAATTTCTTTTTTTTGTTTCTCCCTCGAGACAGAGTCACCCAGGCTGGAATGCAGTGGCACCATCTCAGCTCACTGCATCCTCTGTCTCTGGGGTTTAAGCAATTCTCCTACCTCAGCCTCCAGAGTAGCTGGGATTACAGGCATGCACGATGACACCCAGCTAATTTTTGTATTTCCAGCAGAGACGGGGTTTCACCATGTTGGCCAGGCTGGTCTTGAGCTCCTGACTTTGTGATCTACCCGCCTCAGCCTCCCATAGTTCTGGGATTACAGGTGAGAGCCACTACACCCGGTGGAGGAAGAAATTTCTAAGCAGCAAAGCATTCAAGAGGTGACTTGAGTGCTGTTAAAGGCATTCAGTTTTATAAAGGAAGCAGAGCATAAATGTTTGAAAAATTTGCAGACTGACAATATGATAGAAAAGAAAAACTCATTTTCTGAGGAGAAATTCAAGCCGGCTGCAGAAATTTGCGTAAGTAAGAAGGAGCCAAATGTTAATCCCCAAGACAATGGGGAAAATGTTTCTGGGCAGTGTCAGGGGTCTTCACAGCAGCCCCTCCCATCACAGGCCCAGAGGCCTGGAAGAAAATGGTTTTATGGGCCAGGCGCAGGGTCCCTGTGCTGCATGCAGCCTAGGGACTTGGTGCCTTGTGTCCCAGCTGCTCCAGCCATGGCTGAAAGGGGCCGACATAGAGCGTGGGCCATGGCTTCAGAAGGTGCAAGCCCCAAGCCTTGGCAGCTTCCATGTGGTGTTGAGCCTCTGTGTCAAGAATTGGAAAGTGGGAACCTCTGCCTAGATTATAGAAAATGTATAGAAACACCTGGGTGCCCAGACAGAAGTTTGCTGCAGGGGTGCCTCTGCTAGGGCAGTCCAGAGGGAAATGAGGGGTCAGAGCCCCCACATAGAGTCCTTCCTGGGACACCACCTACTGGAGCTGTGAGAAGAAGGCCACCATTCTCCAGATCCCAGAATGGTAGATTGACCAACAGGTTGCACTGTGCACCTGGAAAAGCTGCAGACATTCGATGCCAGCTCGTGAAAGCAGCTGGGAGGGAGGCTGTACCTGTAAAACCACAGGGGCGGAGGTGCCCAAGACCATGGGAACCCACCTCTTGCATCAGCATTACCTGGATGTGAGGCCTGGAGTCAAAGGAGATCATTTTGAAACTTTAAAATTTGACTCCCCCACTGGATTTCAGACTTGCATGGACCCTGTAACCGCTTTGTTTTGCCCAATTTCTCCTGTTTGGAATGGGTGTATTTACCCAATACCTGTACCTTCATTGTATCTAGGAAGTAACTAGCTTGCTTTTGATTTTACAGGCCATAGGTGAAAGAGACTTACCTTGTCTCAGATGAGACTTTGAACTGTGGACTTGTGGGTTAATGCCGAAATGAGCTAAGACTTTGAGGGACTGTTGGGAAGGCATGATTGGTTTTGAAATATGAGGACATGAGATTTGGAGGGGCCAGGGGTGGAATGATATGGTTTGGCTATGTCCCCACCCAAATCTCATCTTGAATTGTATTCCCATAATTCCCATGTGTTGTGGGAGGCACCTGGTGGGAGATAATTTGAATCATGGAGGCGGTCTTTATCAGCAGCATGAAAACAGACTAATACAGCCTTCTGTGGAAAAACCACACATTCCTGCTTCATTGATGGTCTTAGCCGTGTGACTTGTTTTGGCTAATGGCATGTGAGTGGATGTGACTTGCATTATGTCAAAATAAAAGTGTTGATTGTTCTTATGTGTATTTGCCAATTCTCTCTTCTTTTCCCTGTGCCCTGAGAACAGCACATCTCAGATATTGAAGAACACACATAGAGCAAGAGAAGAATTGCTGTCAACCCATGGCTGATGGGCAACATGAATGAGAAACCATCCTTCATTGTTTAAAACCATGGTGATTTGGGGGTTGTTACTGCAACCTTCCTAGTAAACACTGACGATGACACCTGGCATGCTCACTGTTGACAGTCATGTTTTGACTGCAATTATCATTTGGGTCAATCTGGCTGACATAGCTATCTTTTATAATAACCCAAAGCTGTTTTTTAACTCAAGACTTCTTATAAATATAGCAAAAAAAAAAAAAAAAAAAAAAAAAGATTAATTAGAAAAACTGAGACCACAGTGGGCATATGGCACATAAATTTTACTCAACAATTTTCTTAAATATAGTCAAGCTGGCTGGGCACAGTGGCTCATGCCTGTAATCCTAGCACTTTAGGAGGCCGAGGCGGGCAGATCACCAGAGGTCAGGAGTTCGAGACCAGCCTGACCAACATAGAGAAACTCTGTCTCTACTAAAAATACAAAATTAACCATGCATGGTGGTGCATGCCTGTAATCCCATCTACTCGAAAGGCTAAGGCAGGAGAATCACTTGAACCCAGGAGGCGGGAGGTTGTGGTGAGGCGAGAACGAGCCTGGGCAGCAAGAGTGAAACTCCGACTCCAAATACATATGTATATAGAGTCAAGCTGTTAAGCTCTTTAGGTTATAAGTAAAAGAGACAGCCTTCAGCAAGATCTAGCAGCGGTGATTATTATAAATATATATTTGGCAAAAAGAGACACAGAATCTTAAAGAAACTTAAGACCAACAGATATCTTCAGAATCTGGACTGATTCCATGGCAGCTAAGGGACAGTGCTTTATCATTGTCACTTGAGTGCTGTGGTATTATTAACATGGCTCGGATACTCTTGATCTCTGTTCGTCTTAGTGTCTTTTTGCTTCTCTTTCTGCTACCAGCTGACTTCCTTATGGTTTATTCTGCACCCTTTCCCTTCTTCAAAGCTTCTGCTCTAACTACCATTTCTGATTTTTCATACCTTTATCTTGCTCATAAGTTTGGTTTGTTCCAGGCTCCTCCTGCCCCTTCCCTTCTTCTAGGATATCTTTTTTTTTTTTTTTTTTTGAGACGGAGTCTTATTCTGTCGCCCAGACTAGAGTACAGTGGCATGATCTCAGCTCACTGCAACCTCTGCCTCCTGAGTTCAAGTGATTTTCCTGCTTCAGCCTCCTGAGCTGGGACTACAGGTCTGCGCCACCACGCCCAGCTAATTTTGGTATTTTTAGTAGAGACGGGCTTTCACTATGTTGGTCAGAATGGTCTCGATCTCTTGACCTCATGATCGGCCCACCTTGGCCTCCCAAAGTGCTGGGATTACAGGCATGAGCCACCGTGCCTGGCCTGGGATATCCTTTAAACTTCAACTCCCTTGATTAATTGCCTCATGTATACTCTCCCATTTCAAATTCCTGAGAGTATGATTTTGTTGAACCCAGCTCTGGTGGGTTAAATAGTCTCTCCCTCCAATATTCATGTCCACTTGGAGCCTCAGAATGGGGATTTTTTGTTTGGTTTTGTTTTGTATGTTTATTTTGAGACAGTCTGCTCTGTCATCCAGGCTGGAGTGCAGTGGCGAGATCACATCTCACTGCAGCCTTGACCTCCTGGGCTCAAGCAGTCCTCCCACCTCAGCCTCCTGGGTAGCTGAGACTATAGGCACATGCCATGACACCCTGCTTATTTTTGTATTTTTTGTATAAATAGAATCTCACTGTGTTGCCCAGGATGGTCTTGAACTCCTGGGTCAAGCAGTCCTCCCTACTTGGCCTCTCAATGTGCTGGGATTACAGGTGTGAGCCACTGCACCTGGCCTAAAACCCAAACTTTATTGCATCTCTTTCTGCTAACCAGCTGACTTTTTAACAATAAACAATTTAATATATTATGATAAATATGTATAGATTGACATACATTGTTTTCTTATTTACTAATGATTGTTACTGATTAACTGATAGTAATTTGAGCCTGAAAATTAGTGGGTTGTATAAGAACAGACAGTAGGGGCCAGGTGTGGTGGCTCACGCCTGTAATCCCAACACTTCGGGAGGCTGAGGTGGGCAGATCATGAGGTTAGGATATCGAGACCATCCTGGCCGTGGTGAAACCCTGTCTCTACTAAAATACAAAAAATTAGCTGGGTGTGGTGGTGCCTGTAGTCCCAGCTACTCAGGAGGCAGAGGCAGGGGAATCACTTGAATCCGGGAGACGGAGGTTGCAGTGAGCTGAGATCATGCCACTGCACTCCAGCCTGACGAAAGAGCAAGACTCCGTCTCAAAAAAAAAAAAAAAAAGGAACAGGCAGTAGGATAAGTCTAGCCCATGGGCCGTAGTTTGCCAGCTCCTGCTGTAGAAAAGACTCGTTGCTTGTTCACCAAAAATGAATCTTATTTTCCTAATAGGACACTCATTTCCTTTTGGGAACCTTTCCCCTGGTCCCACCTGTCGTTGAAAATGATCAGTGCGCGCACTCGTGGTTATGCCGCAGAAGCATGGGACCCTGGCTACAGTGATTGGCTCCCTCTGAATGAATATTACAGTTGCATGGTATCTACTTTTTCTTTTTCTTTTCTTTTTTTTTGAGACAGGGTCTTTCTTTGTCTCCCAGGCTGGAGTGCAGTGACGAGATCATGACTCACTGTAGCCTCAACCTCTGAGGCTCAAGCAATCCTCCCACCTCAGCCTCCCGAGTAGCTGGGACCACAGACACATGCTGCCGTACCTGGCTAATTATTAAAATTTTGGCTAGAGACAAGGCCTCTCTAGGTTGCCCAGGCTGTTCTCAAATTCCTGGGCTCAAGCAATCTGACTGCCTCGGCCTCTCAAAGTGCTGAGATGACAGGCTCAGCCGCCCTGCACCCCACCTTGTTTTTCTTTTTCCGCAGGAACCTTTGGTGATAAGGAAGATGTGAGCCTGGAGATACGGAAGCTAGCACATGAATGCTAAACATGAAGCTGACGCAGCAAAAGTCAGTGCCAAGGAACTAAAAACAAATTTTGATTACATTTTTGGAGTTCCTGGGTCAAGCAGTTCATGACACTGAGGCTTTTCTGCTACATTAATAAATACTTTTTCTTTCCCGCTAAAGTGAGTTTGTGTTGACCTATCACTCACGACAACTGGATACTAACTGAAGCAACCCTTCTTACCTCTTACACTCATTATACCCGTAAAACAGAAACAGCATTTTTTTTTTTTTTTTTTTTAAGATGGGGTTTCACCATGATGGCCAGGCTGGTCTTGAACTCCTGACCTCAGGTGATCCACCCACCTCGGCCTCCCAAAGGGCTAGGATTACAGGTGTGAGCCACCGCGCCCTGCCAGAAACAACATTTAAAATTGGGTCTCGACACAACTACCAAAGCAGAAAAGTTCAAATCAACAAGTCATTCATGGCTAATGTTTGACTGAAACTGCATTTCTCCTCCAATGTGAGTATGGTGTTGGCGAATATGTTGCGTGTTGATTCTGCATGCCTTTGTGTTCTACACGTAGGGTGTATGCTGTGTGATGAATCGTTTCTTTATCATTTTTCTCAGCTTGAATGGTTGCATCACCTCCATTCACAGAGCTGACTGTGACGGCATTCAACCTTGTCTCGGCACAAGTGTGTAATTTACATAATAGTTGCCTCTGTACTTGGTAACTTAAACAAAGAAGACCATCACTCACTGTGCTCGCCTTTCAAATTATATTTGATATCAAATTAAAGTCTCATTTTATTAAATTTCTGAAGACAAAGTCTTTGACCTATGAAAGCATGTTTCCATTATGAATGGAAAAGAGAAGCTTTGTGTTATTAACAGGAAAAGAATTCAAGTGTGATGGTTGTGTCAATGCCATTGGGACATGCCAGTGCTCAGTAACTCAACAGGCAAGGCTGCTAGACCTGCTCTACTCATTTGTTGCCCTGTTTCTTCACTTTCTACTGACTCCCACCTGTGTTTCATAATTCTCTACATTGTGTGGTTTATTGCTTCTAATAGGGATCTGAAACTCATTGTGCAACTTGTCTGAGTCTCTTTGTGTAAAATGCATAAAGTCTTCCTACTATTAGAATGCTGTAATCTGGACCTACCAACCTGAACAAGTGAACAAATGTGCTGTTCGTTTTAACCAGCCGTGGTGTTTTAGTTACCTATTTATCTCCCAAATCTCAAAAAAACAGTAGCTTACAACATGAAGCATTTTTTTTTCTTACCAGTCTGTGGGTCAGCTGGGGTAGTTCTGCTTCAGGCTGTGGGTCATCTTGGCTTGGTGGATTTTAGTTTAAATATAAGACTTTTTTTTTTTTTTTTTTTGAGTAAGAGTCTCGCTCTGTTGCCCAGGCTGGAGTGCAATGGCATGCTCTTGGCTTACCGCAACCTCCACCTCCTGGGTTCAAGCAATTCTCCTGCCTCACCCTCCCAAGTAGCTGGGATTACAGGTATGCGCCACCGCGCCGGCTAATTTTTGTATTTTTAAGTAGAGACAGGGTTTCACCATGTTGGTCAGGCTGGTCTCGAACTCCTGACCTTGTGATCCACCCACCTCAGCCTCCCAAAGTGCTGGGATTATAGGTGTGAGCCACCGCACCCAGCTGTAAGACTGTTTGTGTGTCTCGCTCTGGGGCCCAGACTGAAGGGATAGCAGCTAGCTGGTGCATGCTGTCTTCGTGGCAATCACAGGGGTGCGAGAGGCTGAGCCAAAGGATGCAAGCACATTTAAGTATTTTGTGTATGTCATGTTCACTGATATTCCATGTCCAGAACCAGCTACATGGGTGGATCATGAATAGACGGGAGAAGTACACCCCACCCACTCCAGTGAGCTTTTGGTTTACATGGCTAAGGGGTGGAGGGAAGAATTTTGGACAATAATCCCATCTAGTACATATGGCTTCAATTTGTATGAACCCTGTCTCTACTTCTCCAACTCTCTGATCTCAATTGCTGTTGCTAATATGCCCTGTGGGAGCGAGAGGGCTTTCTATAACTAGGCTGAATTTTAAAGGAAGAGAATGACTTCCAGATAGCTTACTGGCCATCAGTCTAGGAGCTGTTACAGCTGAGAAACATTTTAACCCAACCCTCTGGCTTCTTTGTTGATTTATTTTTCTGATAAAATTCATATTTGTAAATATTAAGCTTTAATGAAGTAAATGTGTTTTAATGTAGTAAAAAATAAAGCATATATGATTTATGCTACCATTTGTAAATATACAATATAACTAGTAAGAAATAAGGGGTCTCAGTCACACCCAGATTTATAGGACCCAGCACATAGTACTGGGTATGTAATAGAAGCTCAGTAAATATTTGTTGATTGAAGTACCTTTTCTTATTTACTAATTATTGTTACTGAAGAACAGACAATAATTTGGGCCTGAAATACACATTTCCTTTTTAAATTATACACACACACACACACACACACACACAGACACACACGCAACATGATATATATGCACATATATATATCATTAATATCCTCTGACTTTATTAGTGTCTGTTAACCATGTTGAAAAGGTAAAAGGTATGTATGTATGTATGTATGTATGTATGTATTTAGAGAGGGAGTCTCGCTCTGTCACCCAGGCTGGAATGCAGTTGCACGATCTTGGCTCACTGCAACCTCTGCTCCCATGTTCAAGCAATTCTCCTGCCTCAGCCTCCCAAGTAGCTGGGATTGCAGGTGCCCGCCACCACACCCAACTAATTTTTGTATTTTTAGTAGAGATGGGGTTTCACCATGTTGGCCAGACTGGGCTAGAACTCCTGACCTCAGGTGATCCACTGGCATCAGCCTCTGAAAGTGCTGGGATTATAGGAATGAGCCACCGCACCTGGCCAGTAAAGGTGTTTATAATGCATGTATAGAAAAATGATATGTTTGTGTTTGCTCTTTTTAGGACCAAGAAAAAAGTATTGGTTGTTGTTTTTCCCACTTGTGGTATTTTTTAAAAATAAATTTTACTGTGCATATTTGAATTTTACATCAACATCATGTTAAGAGATACATATAGATAGTAACGTGATTACCATAGTCTCAGTTTTGTTTTAAAAGAATACTTGTTTATATATCCTTTTGATGTGGTAAGAGACCTTAGGAGAGTATGTAAATGGATAGTTAGAAATATGTGTCAATATAAGCAAAATCAGATTTTCAAGGTTGTAAGTATCAGCCAATGAAAATGCCAGTTAAAATTACCTTTAGCACTTAAAATTATGTATGATATAGATATAAAAGGATCATAATGCAGGAGAAGGGTAGTAAAAAGAATAGGTACTGCTTAAAAAATTGTTTTCTTCATGAAAGGAAATAAGTTAATTCCTAGAATTGATTTTTTTGAAAACTGAATGCATCATAAAACAAAAAGAACTTAATTGAAAGACAGGTTGCTCTGTGTCATAGGTCATCTGTTTAGAAGAGCAATGCTAAAGTAACTAAATGCCTTCTTGGTTTTCCTTCAATGTTTCTGAAGTTTCAGGCTATTTCCTTTGCTTTCTTCTAGGAAACATTTATTATGGCTCTAATATGCACTAATGTTTCAAGTTATAATCACCTTGCCAGATATACTTACGGCATAAAGACAGGAAGGAAACTAATACTCATGCAATGTCTACTATGTATCTCTGGTAAGATTGTAAAAGCAATGCCTTGTTGAGATGAGAAATATTCCCATTTCAGAAGAGAGAAAACTAGGCTTAGAAAGTTGAAATGACAGTTTTTTTTTGCTCCAAAATCGTGTTCTTTGACCTGAGCCAAAACCTGAGAAAACTGTCCATGGGTTAGTATAGTAAGCTGGTGTGAACTCCCCTTGCAAGTTCAGTAATTGCAGTGTAGTCAAATCAAGTTTTATTTAGAAATAAACAAACAGCTGTATGCATATGTTTTGCAATAGACAAATCACAATAGTCCAAAGTCCTGCAGTTGATATTCCTCAATGCCACAGAAGAGGCCCCGACGAACAGTTCAAACCTGGATCTACCCGCTAAATGCTCCCCAGGCATGGGTGGCCCCTCCTGGCTGGAATTTCTCTTGTGGTTATTCCTGCAGTGTCTGCAGCCTTGACCTTATTCCCGGCCTCAAAATCCACTTCCTCTTCTGGTGAATATCTTGTTTTTCTTATGCTTCTAGACCCACTTTCCTAGTCTGGTGACACCTCCAGACATTTTTCTTTGACATTTCTTGATTTGTAAGAATGCTTCCACACTCCTACACCAGGTAGGAGCTACCTCTTTTATCAAAATACTTTTCCCTTTTTGTCTTATCAGTGACAAACATTTAGCAAGTATCTGTTGCCTTCGCAGTCTCCTTCTAATCTGTGCATCCTGCCCTCAAAGAGTTTATAATCAACCTAAGGAGAAAAGCTATTCCCATAAAAATAATGAGAGCTGAAGATAAGAATAGTTTTGTTACAAGGCTTCATAGGACGGGCCAGGCGCGGTGGCTTATGCCTGTGATCCCAGCACTTTGGGAGGCCGAGGCAGGTGAATCACCTGAAGTCAGGAGTTCGAGAGCCGCCTGACTAACATGGTGAAATCCTGCCTCTACAAAAAATACAAAAATTAGCCAGGCACGGTGCCAGGTGCCTATAATTCCAGCTACATGGGAGGCTGAGACAGGAGAATTGCTTGAACCCAGAAGGTGGAAATTGCAGCGAGCCGAGATTGTGCCATTGCACTCCAGCCTGGGCAACAAAGCGAGACTCTGTCCCCCAAAAAAAGACTTCATAGAAGGAAAGGATGAACATGTGCTGAGGGAGTTGAAAGTCGATGAAGCCTTGAAAGCATATGTTGACCACAGCATGCACCCTACCGCCCTGCCCCCATAATCTAACATCTTGCACTGGCCAGCATTAAAGGACACATCAAAGATGTCAGGAACACAGGGATACAATGAGGCCATCACTGTGGAGGAACAAAGGCATCAACACACTCTTTCTCCTGTGCTGAGTCATCTTCCCTCTCATAAAGTTCCCTGCAGAACTTTAAGAGGGTTTGTTTTCTCTTTGGACTGTGACTTTACTCTCTAAGCCCTGAGCTTATGAGAAAAGATGCCCTGACTTTGCTCTAGGCCTAAAGGGAAGACATACTTGTGGTTTCTACCTTGTCTAGCCCAGCTCACAGAGTAGATGAATATCTGGCAGAAACTTTAGTCCTATAATAAATGTGCATTTCCCTGGAAAGGGCTCTGCGTCATATTTCGCTAGAGACTTTTATGCTATGCCAAGGCAGTATAGTGACAGTAAATGGCTAAGGGCTTGGGGTTTGAAGTCAACAGACCTGTTACATGTCTCTGAGATGGTTGCAGTAAGTATAGCAGTGAGAGCTGAGAGAGCCCCAGAGGTCTTCAACAGAGCTAACAGTAGAATTTGGAAAAATACCAGATTATTGTTCTACTGCTCTAGAATAAGTTAGCAGACCTTGGTGCTCAGGATACCTGGGATCAGAGACTTTCTGTGTTTCTATGTGCTTCACACATGCTCATGTGAACAATCACCTGGTGATGTAGGAGCTCCATTTTTACAAACTAGACAAGTTAATTTGCCCACACTTAATGAAACTATTAAGTGACTGATTGATAATATGTTTTGGTATGCAAATATAAGTTCATGGGTTGCACTAGTTTTTATTTAATGCAATTAAAGAATTAACATCCTGAAAATCAAATGAATAATTCATTTGCGCCACTGTTTAATTTACTAATCCAAGTAAACTTTAAAGTGCATGGGATGTTGCTGAATAAATGTGTTGCCCCTCCCATGTCATCTATTTGCACTTATAACTGGCACTAGGATGTATCTTAATCCAGTTACTACTTTTTAAAAGAAAAGCAGTGTACACTTGCTGCAGTGAAATCTTACTCCAAAGCGCCTTCAATATAACTGCATGGTGGCTCTAACTCAAATGTGGTGGTGCGGGGTGGAGGTGGGGGTTATGTGGGAGTGGGATGATCTTACGAGGCCTTTTTTTCCTCCATTTCTGTGATTTTTCTTCCCCTGAGTTAGCCCCTGGGTGACCCCACCCTATACCCTAAATTATACATGTGATGATCAACTACTAATTTAATAACAGGAGGATGAAAATTTTGATCTGGCAGGTGTACAGAGGCTTTAAAATACCCACAGATGGGCTTATAATCCCAGCACTTTGGGAGGCCAAGGCTGGTGGATCACGAGGTTAGGAGATCAAGACCATCCTGGCTCACATGGTGAAATGCTGTTTCTACTAAAAATACAAAAAATTAGCCAGGCATGGTGGTGGGCACCTGTAGTTCCAGATACTCGGGAAGCTGAGGCAAGAGAATCACTTGAACCCAGGAGGCAGAGGTTGCAGTGAGCAGTGATTGTGCCATTGCATTCCAGCCTGGGTGACAGAGCCAAGCTCTGTCTCAAACAAAACAAAACAAACAAAAAGAAAAACATGTAATTGTTATGATGTGATATTTCAACTTAGCAGTGAAGAATGTTTTTACCTTCTTTAAGAAAAGAAAGCTGGAAAGAGATTATGTATTCACATTACAATTTCATTGATACTCTCTTGAAATTATATACAGTCAGCCTTCTGTTCTCATTAGTTCTGCACCCATGGATTCAATCAACTGGAGATTAAAAAAAAAAAAAAAACCAACTTTTAAAAATCACGTCTGTACTGAACATGTAACAGACTTTTTTCCTTGTCATTATTCCCTAACCAGTTCAACATAATGACTATTTACATAGAATTTCCATTCTATTAGGTATTATAAGTAATGGTATTATAAGATGATTTAAAGTACACAGGATATGTGTAGGTTACATGCAAATAATACTATGCCATTTTATATCAGGGCCTTGAGCATCCCTGAATTTACATATCAGTGGGAATTCTAGGACAGATCTTCCACATGTACTGAAGGATGACTGTATTCATTCTACATGTCAATAAAAAATTTTAGGCCAGTCTCAGTGGCTCACACCCGTAATCCCAGCACTTTGGGAGGCTGAGGCTGGTGGATCGCCTGAGGTCAGGAGTTCGAGACCAGCCTGACCAACATGGAGAAACCCCGTCTCTACTAAAAATAAATACAAAATTAGCTGGGTGTGGTGGCGCATACCTGTAATCCCAGCTACTTGGGAGGCTGAGGCAGGAGAATCGCTTGAACCCGGGAGGCAGAGGTGGTGGTGAGCTGAGATCGCATTATTGCACTCCAGCCCGAGTGAAAGGGCGACACTCCATCTCAAAAAAACAAAACAAAACAAAATTAAAAACTGTTAGCTTTGTTTTTTCACTAGAGTTGTTTCTGGTAATAAGCACAGGAAAAAAAGTTCACATTGCGTGCCGTGTAAATCAAGTTTCTCAGGCACTCCTAGTGCAATCTGATGAAAATATCTTTCCTTAAGGAGCTTTATAGTCTCTGGAAAAATAAACTACTACTTTTTTTAGTGACAAGTTGTTGCTGTGTCACTCAGGCTGGGAGTGCAGTGGTACAATCATAGCTCACTGCAGCCTTGACTTCCTGGGCTCAAGTGATCCTCCTGCCTCAGGCTCCTGAGTAGCTAGGCTCATGCCATCACACCAGCTAACTTTTTTCTTTTTTTTTTTTTAGGGAAAAGTTCCCATTATGTTGTCCAGGCTTAGTCTCCTGTCTTCAAGTGATCCTCCAACCTCGGTCTTCCAAAGCACTGGGATTTACAGGCATGAGCCACTGTGCCCAGACTCTTTTTATCGGTTAGAAATGTGTTTGCCTGAAAGCAACTGAAGTCCCAGGAAAGGTAGGTTTATTTATTTATTTTTTGAAATGGAGTCTCGCTTTTGTCACCCAGGCTGGAGTGCAATGGTGCTATCTCCGCTCACGGCAACCTCGCCTCACCGCAACCTAGGTTCAAGCGATTCTCCTGCCTCAGCCTCCCGAGTAGCTGGGATTACAGGTGGCTGCCACCACACCCGGTTAATTTTTGTAATTTTACTAGAGATGAGGTTTCATCCTGTTGGCCAGCTGGTCTCGAACTCTGGACCTCAGGTGATCCACCCACCTCGGCCTCCCAAAGTGCTGGGATTACAGGCGTGAGCTACCAAGCCCAGCCAGAAAGATAGGTTTAAGTAAGTAAGGAGTTTATTTGTCTCAAGTGACAAAGATATCTAGAGACAAGTTTCCAGAGCTGAGATGATGGCTCAACCATGTCTTCATGTGGCTCTCATTTGTGTGAAAGATAGCTTCACTTCAAGCATTATGTCAGTGTCCCAACTGGGAAGAAAGAGGAAGAAGAAGGTGCAAAGTGTGCTGGGAGTTGCCAGCCCAACCTTTATTTGATTTTTTGTTTTGTTTTGTTTTTGAGACAGGGTCTTGCTCTGTCACTCAGGCTGGAGTGCAGTGGTGCAATCACGGCTCACTGCAGCCTCCACCTCCCGGGCTCTCCCGATCCTCTCGCCTCAGCCTTTCAAGTAGCTGGGACCATAGACTCACACCACCATGCCGAGCTAATTTTTAAATTTTTTTGCAGAGATGGGTTCTTCCTGTATTGCCTAGGCTGGTCTTAAACTCTTGGGTTCATGTGATCCTCCTGCCTTGGCCTCTCAAAGTGCTGGGATTACAGGTGTGAGCCACCAGGCCCAGCCTGCCCAGCCGTTAAAATAGTGTTTCTAAGAAGCCTCAAGCAGAGATTTCTGTTCATACTTCATTGGGCAGAACTGGGCCCCATGGCTATTCTACCTCCATCACTTGGAGTCTGTCTAGGAAAGCAAGTGTCTCACTTTGCAACCTGCATATGTGTAGAGGAGGCTAGTTAGAAAGGCAGTGAAGTGGGTGGTCAGAAAGCCAGCTCTTAATATGCCATCACTAATGTGGGATTCTTCTCTTACTGATTTCTTGTCATGTGGAATTACTTTAAACAAACAAAAAGTTTTCAGTTCAGAAGTTCTAGTTTAGGAATGCAATGTCCTCACCACTTATTTCCTCTTTTAAATGATAGATTTGAGCTGTCTTGTCTTGAAATAGCTACTTATTGTAGCTTGTGTTTTGAGAGCAGCCTATCTAAGATCAAATGACAAAATGAAGGGAAACATCTTGTGACCTTTTTGGTTTTAGTCATTTGGGATCTATTTCTTGCCAGGACAGACAGTTCAGTATTATGAAATATTCTGGTGTTTATTTGTTCAAGACCGAGATGGAACCATCATGAATAATGAATATACGAAAAAAGAACCAAGGCATAAAATATACATTTTGGAAACTCACTTGGATCTGTTGAACTAAGTCAATTCCAATTAAAGAACTTTATTATCTTTTTCTTTGGAGGCAAAAGTTGTATTAATTTACATGGGTAAAATTTCCTTAATTGTAGTTCTTAAACTCTACTAAAGACAACTGAACATTGTTGATTGATCATAAAAATATCTAATATGAGTAGCAGATCATTCTTTAATTCTAGTCATTAGATTATTGCAACTCAGACCTTTAAAAATATTTCTCTTTACAATTAGAATATAATGCTCTTATTAGAGAAATGTAAATGATGAGAGATGATCCTTTTATACATGCCCTATGATGAACATTATGAATGTCATTAACATTTTGATGTGTTTTTGTTTATGAAAAGAAAATAATCAGTTATTATTAATTGAATATATATTCTATGCCAATAATTCAACATGCAACGTAATCCTCTCAAAAAGTCTAGGAGCTAGGTACAGTTCTGTCCTCATATTTACAGATGAAGATAGTTACAATTAAGTAATTTGCTCAGAGTCACATGGCAAATGGCACAGCTGGATGTGAACTTAGAAAGTCTTCAAAACTTCAACATTTTGAGAACTTGACCAGCCAGTTTCAGGAATCTAGGAAGTTGAAGTAGACAGACATAAGGGTTTACCAATACTTTTCTTGTATCACTTGATTCAAGATCCTGATTTTCAGAAAAGACTGATAACCCATCTGTTCATTAGTAGCCTATATCTGAGAGTTACATTGGTTCTTGTTCTCCCAAGGGCTGAAATTTCATGTATCCCTAGATTCTGTGAGCTTTTCTGTAGCATTCAACAAATTTTTTCTTTTTCTCGGTTCCAATGCAGCATTCAACAAATTTTTTTGCCTTAATTTCCGGAATATTCTGATGTGTCCTATTAAAGAACACCGATACAACAGATTTTGTGACTTGGAAATCTAAACATCTTTTCTGTGGGAAAATGCATTGAGTTTCCAACAAGGAACCTGTAGACAAGCTTCTGAAAAACCATCTATTAGTCAGATATTCCATTCATAAATATAAAGCATTGTGTGTTCCTTATATCCTATCCTAATTGACCTTTTTAAAAAAAGTCTCTTTTTTTTAGTACTACATGATCACTTTATTATTGGACGTTATAAGCGTAAGTCCCTAATATATTGACTCTAAAACTGTGTACATTTAGTCATTTCCATTTGGTAGAGACCTTATCTATTTTAAATAATAGCTAGTACACCATTTACACTCAGTGAAATTATTCATACTCTTTCATTTGTTTTAGTTAAACAAGTTCTAGTGAGTTTATTTATGTGCAGAAATTCAAACAAAACAGATGTAGTGAAAGGCTCCTTTTAACTGCTCCCAATCCCCATCCCCATAGAGGTAAACCCAATTAACAGTTGGAGGTGGAAACTTCCAGTTCTTTTGTATACATTTACCTATATGTGCACGTCCCCATATAGAAATACAGAGGGTTTTTGGTGTGTTTTATTTTTAAAACTCAAATATGCTAATTATGTGATTTGCTTATTTTACATCACGATGTCTTGGACTTCTTTCCATGTCAGTACAAACAGATCCATCTTATTCTTTTTGACCATTGCGAGGCATTGTATGGTATGAATCTTTATGTATGTATGTATTTATGAGACAGAGTCTTGTTCTGTCATCCAGGCTGGAGTGCAGTGGCACAGTCATGACTCACTGCAGCCTCGAACTCCTGGGCTCAAGCTCTACCTCAGCCTCTTGAGTAGCTGGGACTACTGGTATGTGTAGTTTTGTTTTTTGTTTTTTTGCAGAGACAGGGGTATTCTTATATTGTCCAGGCTGGTCTTGAACTCCTGGCCTCAAGCAGTCCTCCTGCATTGGCCTCCCAAGTGCTGGGATGACAGATATGAGCCACCTATCCCAGCTACAGTATGAATCTACAATGGATTACATAACTAGTCCTCTTTTGATGGACAACTCAGTTGTTTGTAATTGTGTTATTTTTACAGTGAAGCTGTGGCAAATGTCTTTACACATTTCTCTTAGTGCATAGGTTTATCTAGGGTAAAATTCTAGCAGTTAATTTTTTTTTTATTGAAATATGTGTGTTTTAAAAATTTTAGGGAGAAGGAAGGGAGGGGGCTGAGGGCTGAGGGACTGCCTGTTGGGTGGTGTGCTCACTGCCTGGGTAATGGGATCATCCATACCCCAAACCTTAGTCATGCAGTGTTTCCATATGACAGACCTGCGTATGTACTCCCAAATCTAAAATAAAAGTTGAAAAATTTTTAAATGTAATACATACTCAGTAAAAAATGAAACTGGCTGGGCACGGTGGCTCACACCTGTAATCCCAGCACTTTGGGACGCCAAGGCGGGTGGATCACTTGAGGTCAGGAGTTCCAGACCAGCCCAGTTAACGTGGTGAAACCCTGTCTCTACTAAAAAACAAAAATTAGCCAGCTGTTGTGACACATGCCTGTAATCCCATCTACTCAGGAGACTGAGGTAAGAGAATGGCTTGAACCTGGGAGGCAGAGGTTGCAGTGAGCTAAGATTGTGCCACTGCACTCCAGCCTGGGCAACAGAGACTCTGTCTTAAGAAAATAAAAATAAAAACCAAACTCATAGCCAAGTGTATGATCAAGTTAGCCCCTAGTTCCTTGTGATCACACCAAATCTTTTGTTTCTCAACACTTATACTCTTATAGAAAATCATTTTTACGTTTCATCTTTTAGATCCTTTCTCTCATACTTCTGTTCCTCTAAATGAGGATGTATTTTTGGTGACAAGTAATAGAAACCTTACACGAACCAGACAGAAAGGGTAATTTATTGGCTCATGTAACCATACTGTGGGGAAGCCCCAGTCTAGCTACATCTCAGGGTAACCAGCACTTAGTGTCAAAATGCTGCCAGGACTCATTTTGCTTCTCAATTTCACTCTTTTACTGCAGGGCAAATTCTGTTTTTAAGAGTTCTTTATATTCTAATACAAGTCCTTTATTAGATATGTGCTTTTTTATTGGATATGTATTTTCTCCCAATCTGTGGTCTGCCTTCTATTTCTCTTAACAGCAATCCATCAAAGAGCAGTTTTAAATTTTGATTAAGTCCAATATATTAGTTTTTAAAAAATAGATTATAATTTTGGTGTTGTATCTAAGACATCATTGCCTAACCCATGGCCACAAAGATTTTCTCTACGTTAGCACCTAGAAGTTTTTTAGCTTTAGGTTTTACATTTAGGTCAATGATCAATTTTGGGCTAATTTTTGTATATGGTGCATGGCATGGATAAAAGTTATGATTATTGCATATGGATGTTTTATTATTGTAGCACCATTTTTTGAAAAGATGATCCCCTCTACACTGAATTGTCTTTGCACCTTTGTTGAAAATTAGTTTTCCATTTATGTGTGGGTGTATTTCTCTACTCTCTTTTCTGTTTCATTGATTTATTTGTCGTACCTGTGCCTCTTGAACACTGAATCCTTATAGTAGGCATTGAAATCAGGTAGAGTTAGCTCTCCAACTTTGTTTTGCTTTTTCAAAGTTGTTTTGGCCATTCAGGTCTTGATATGGTTTGAGTCTGTGTCCCCACCCAAATCTCATGTTGAATTGTAATCCCCAGTGTTGGAAGAGAGGCCTAGTGGGAGGTGATTGGCTCATGGGGTTGGACTTCCCCCTTGCTGTTCTCATGATGGTGAGTTCTCACAAGATATGGTTGTTTAAAAGTATGTAAACTTCTCTCTTCCCTCTTTCTTCACGTGCTGTGCCATATGAAGATGTGCCTCCTTCCCCTTCACCTTCCACCATGATTGTAAGTTTCCTGAGGCCTCCCCAGCCATGCTTCCTGTACAGCCTGCAGAATTGTGAGTCAATTAAACCTCTTTTCATCATAAATTACCCAGTCTCAGGCAGTTCCTTATAGCAATAAGAGAACGAACTGATATGGAAAATTGATATCGGGAAGTGGGGCATTGCTATAAAGATATCTGAAAATGTTGAAGCATCATTGGAAATGGGTAATGGGTAGAGGCTGGGACAGTTTGGAGAGCTCAGAGGAAGACAGGAAGATGAGGGGAAGTTTGGAACTTCCTAGAGACTTGTTAAATTGTTGTGATCAAAATGCTGATAATGATATAGACAATGAAGTTCAGGCTGAGGTGGTCTCAGGCAGAGATGAAGAACTTACTGGGAACTGGAGTAAAGATTGCTCTTGCTATGCTTTACGCAAGAGACTGGCAGTTCTAGGGATGTTTGGAATTTTGAACTTGAGAGAGGTGACTTAAAGTATCTGGCAGAAGACATTTCTAAGCAGCAAAGCATTCAAGATGTGCCCTTGCTGCTTCTAACAGCATAGGCTCATATGCATGAGCAAAGAGATGATCTGAAACTGAAACTTAGATTTAAAAGAAAAAAGGAAAGAACTTCAAAGAAAATAACTTTCTCAAAATTTAATGAAGCATCTGTGCACAAAATAACATCCTGTCACAGTTTTCCAGAGATTCTGTTTCAAACTTTGGGAAATGTTGACATGATGTTTCCCAGCTCTTGAGTCCAAGTTCTTGAGTCTGGAAGGCTAAGTTTAAATCCAGGTGTTCCCCTCATGTACTAGCTTTTTGCTGCTATCCTTCCCCTCTGAATCTGTTTCCTTATCTGCAAAATAGCAGTAAAAAAATGGCAGTAATAAAATTGCCTGTTTGTATATATAAAATGAGATAAGGCTTAAAAAGCCCTTGGAATAATCCCCAGTAAATGGTAGGTGCCTTGAAAATGTCAGTCATTTTTAAGCCAGGAAATCACTGTTATAACTCAAAAATCTGGGCCCTTTCTGGTATTGTCAGCTTTCTACTCTCCATTCTTACCCTCAAGTTTGAGACACTTGTCAGGCATGGTGGTGTGTGCCTATAGTCTCAGCTACTTGGGAGGCTGGGGCTGGAGGATCTCTTGAGTCCAGGAGTTCTGGGCTGTAGTGCGCTATGCCAATCAGGTGTCCGCACTAAGTTCGTAATCAATATGGTGACCTCCTGGAAGCTGGGGACCACCAGGTTGCCTACGGAGGGGTGAACTGGCCCAGGTTGGAAACGGAGCAGGTCAAAACTCCCGTGCTGATCAGTAATGGGATCGCACCTGTGAATAGCCACTGCACTCCAGCCTGGGCAACATAGCGAGACCCCGTCTCTTAAAAAAAATGTTTGAGACACTTGGCCTTGACATAATCTCTTCACTCTCAAGGTGCAAAAGCACTGCACCAAATCTTTTATTTCAACAATAGAACCAGAACCATGACTCATGTATATGTGACTGTGCAAGTTGATCTGGGTGGGATTGTGAGCAAGACCATCCAGAGTCAGTCTTGACTTGCCATAATCATCATGGTATCATTACCAACAGATATTTAGGGGTGAGCACCCACTATGGGTACAACTCTACGACAGCTTCTGGGAGTACTATTCTAGATAGTCATAGTGAGTTTTTGGCTGGATGTCTGCAGCACACTCTAAGCCAACTGGAAGCTGTAGACCAGGCAGACCAGAGCCACTTTGCAGTGGAGAGGCACAAACTACAAGGGATAAAATTATAGCTTGCTAGAATTGTAGTCTACATTTCCCTTTGGCTGCCTGTTTTGTTTCTCAATATAATTTGAGGTGTTGACTATAGACCACAAAAACCTAGGTGGTTTTGGGTACCAAGCTGTCTTATGAATTACCTTTCTCTCTTTCTAACTTCCTGGTAGCTAAGATTAGCAAGCATGGTTGGGATTATAATTGCTGCATTTAAACTACAGAAAGAATGTTCTTTGATGAAAGATTCTCATATTTCATAAATGTTCTAATTTGATAAAACTTTAGTGTCCTTACCAACAGGTCATAATGGACATGTAATTTTTTATGTTCTTCCTACATTGGTTATTTTTAAAGTATACTTTGTTCTGAAAGAGGAGATGCTGGGGTATTATGTCAGATCTTTAGAGGCACAAATTTTTACAAATCCGATCATGTCTATATTTGAATTATAGCCAAGTTCCCCTGGTTTACAAGATAATGTGAATTATGGCTAAATTATTAATAGAAGTTAAAAGATAATTATTGAAATTACAGTGGGGCTTGAGTATTTAAAAATCCTTGCTGGAGCGTGGTGGCTCATGCCTGTAATCCCAGCACTTTGGGAGGTTGAGGTGGGCAGATCACCTGAGGTCAGGAGTTCAAGACCAGCCTGACCAACATGGTGAAACACCGTCTCTACCAAAAATACAAAAATTAGCTGGGCATGGTGGTGGGTGCCTATATTCCCAGCTACTCAGGAGGCTGAGGCAGGAGAATTGCTTGAACCCAGCAGGTAGCAGTTACAGTGAGCTGAGATCGCACCACTGCACTCCAGCCTGGGTGACAGAGAAGACTCTGTCTCAAAAATAAAATAATAAATAAATAAAAATCCTGGCGGGGCACAGTGGCTTACACCTGTAATCCTAGCACTTTGGGAGGCTGAGGCAGGCAGATCCCTTGAGCTCAGGAGTTTGAGACCAGCCTGGGCAACATGGTGAAACTCCATCTCTATTAAAAATACAAAAAATTAGCCAGACGTGGTACGCACCTGTAGTCTCAGCTACTGGGGAAGCTGAAGTAGGAGAATTGCTTGAGCCTGGGAGGTCGAGTCTGCACAGGACCACAGGACTCTAGCCTGGGCAAATGAGTGAGACCTTGTCGCAAAATAATAATAATAATAATAATAATAAAAGCCTTTTCTCTAAATTATAGTTTTTATATTACTTTAATAATACCTTTATATAAATGAACCGAATAGATGCATATTTTTCTTCAGTCTTTTAATTTTATTGATTTATTTTTTTCCACGCTGTCAAGTTCAATTTTTTTTCTTCAGTCTTAAGCAATTAAATGGTGTTTTATAGATGAGAGCAGGCTTGCTGTAGTTACAATCTTACTTTGAAGAAAATACACTGCTGAATTCTTTTCATTGAGATGAGGCATAAATCTGGGTTTTTTTGTAGTCTGAAGCTTATGCAATTTTAGAGTCCCTCTTCAAGGAAAAAAATACCAGGCTGAGTGCGGTAGCTTATGCCTGTAATCCCAGCACTTTGGGAGGCCAAGGGAGGCTGATCACTTCAGCTCAGGAGTTGAAGACAAGCCTAGGCAACATGGTGAAACCCCGTCTCTACAAAAAATACAAAAATTAGCCAGACGTGGTGGCACATGCCTGTAGTCCCAGCCACTTGGTAGGCTGAGGTGAGAGGATCGCTTGCGCCCAAGAAGTGGAGGCTGCAGTGAGCTGTGTTTGAGCCACTGCACTCCAGCCTGAGTGACATGGCAAGACCTTGTCACACACACCGAAAAAAAAAGAAAAGAAAAAAGAAGCCGAGCATTCTGGCTCATGCCTGTAATACTAGCACACTGAGGTGGGAGGATTGCTTGAGACCAAGAGTTCAAGTCAACCTGGCCAAAATAGCAAGACCCGGTCTCTAAAAAAAAAAAAAAAAAAACCCAAACAGTTGACTTTTGTAAATTTTATAAAAATATGTGTTACAGTGATAAAGCCTCCTTGCAGGGCCTAAGAAAAAAAATTGAAGTGCTCTGAGGCTTCATCTTCATCATCTTCACAGTAAACTCACTTCTGGCTAAGGAATAGTATTGAGGACATTTCTGAGAATGCTCCAGTTTCTCGAATTAATGAAAAAGCTTTTCAGGTTTGATAGTTGGAGATGGGTAATATTACAAATAATCAATTACCTGCACAAGATGATGGATTATTCTGTTATTGGCAGTGTTCTTTTTTCAAGTTTTATTTGTTGAAGCAAAAATTCCAACAGTTTGCATTGTACAAAAGAAATAGCCCAAATTACGATTAGCTACTTTCATGGCTTGTGAGAAATGGAACCAAAGGATTATACTTATCCGAAAGCATTTTTTCTTTCCCAGTGTAAAATTTTCTCCTGGAGACTTAATAAGTAAGAAAATTGTATCTTTCTTGTATTTATGTACTTTCTCCAGGAAAATTACATACAAATATTAGGTTTAATTGGTGGTTGAAAATAAGGAAAAAAAGATAGTAAAGCAAGGAGCCAAACTCCTTAGAATAACTTCTCCAAAACTAGGAAAAAGCCATTTCTCATGCCTGGCTTAGATCTCCATGGTCAGTAAGAAGTGCACAATTTAGATAATTACTGAAGGTAGGAAATACAAACAGTCTCTATAGATAATTCTAGAAGAAACTTTTTTTTTCAGAACATGACAAATCAAAAAGAGAATTTCCTTAATTTTCTGCTTTTACTACAGAGCATTGGTCTTTGATTTTTTTCCTGTCTCAGGTGTACAATTTTAACAGTCTAGTATTTGACCATGTTTTCCCCACTTCCTTCTGAGGATAAAGAATGAAATAATTAAGTGGCCAAAAGAGGGATGGAGGAGAGGTACAGAATGAGGATTCTCAAGAGAAATTGGAGAATAAATATAATATGAATTTGTGGAATAGTAAATGTGTCTGGTGTGATGGTTAATATTGTCAACTTGATTGGATTGAAGGATGCAAAGTATTGTTCCTAGGTGTGTCTGTGAGGGTGTTGTCAAAGGAGATTCACATTTGAGTCAATGGACTGGGACAGGCAAACCCACCCACAGTCTGGGTGAGCACCATCTAATCAGCTGCCACCGTAAAAGCAGGAATGGAAAGAACAGACTTGCTGAGTCTTCTGGCCCTCATCTTTCTCCCATGCTAGATGCTTCCTGCCCTTGAACATCAGATTCCAAGTTCTTCAGCTTTTAGACTTTTGGACTTACACTAGAGGCTTGCCAGGGGCTCTCAGTCCTTCAGCCACAGACTCAAGATTGCACTATCGGCTTCCGCTATGTGTGTGCTTGTTTTTGTGTGTGTGTGTGTGTGTGTGTGAGGGAGTCTCGCTGTTGTCACCCAAGCTGGAGTGCAGTGGCTTGATCTCAGCTCACCACAACCTCCACCTCCCAGGTTCAAGCAATTCTCCTGCCTCAGCCTCCAGACCAGTTGGGATTACAGGCTTCCACCACCACACCCGGCTAGCTTTATATTGTTAGTAGAGATGGGGTTTTTCCTTGTTGGTCAGGCTGGTCTCGAACTCCTGATCTCAGGTGACTGCCTTGGCCTCCCAAAGTGCTGGGATTACAGGCATGAGCCACCATGCCTGGCCCGGCTTCCTTACTTTTGAGGTTTTGGGACTCAGAGTGACTTCCTTGCTCCTCAGCTTGCACTTGGCCTATTGTGGGACTTCACTTTGTGATCATGTGAGTCACTACTCTCTGATAAACTCCCTTTCATGTATACATCTATCCTATTAGTCCTGTCCCTCTAGAGAACTAATACATCTGGCCTACCCTATCATCTTTTCAAACTGTCTTTGGAATGTGGATCCTGGGAGAGAGAGGCCTACTGTTTGGATAAGATGCTCAGGCATCATTCAGGGACTTGCTTGGTCTGTCCAGTTTGGGCAGTAGGGTGGTCACTGCATTTGTCAGATGGGCTTAATCAGTTCAGCTGCCTCCTGTTGATAATGCATAAACAATGTTTGCAACCTTAGATCATTATAAACAATCTGAGAGGTTAATTGGGAATAATGGTACCCATAATAAATAATTGATTCACCAGTAAACAAAATGTAATGCACACTTCACCTTCTTCACCAAGGATTTGAGACAGCTTGCCAGATACACTTGTAAGAAAATAAACAAAAAATTTAAAGAGTGTGGTGATGGAAAATAGAATAGTAGGTTAGTAATCATGGTGGTGGGGATATTGGGTATTGGGCAAATATAACATAAACATCCCATCCAGGAGGGCCTGCCCAGTCACTAAAATACAGTGAATTTGACTCAGAAACCAAATTTGTCATCAAAACCAGTGATAAGAGAACTAGGGTTAGTTTAAAATTTTAGTTACTCATGAGAGAAAAAAATACCTATTCTAGGAAGGAATGCTGTTCCTATTATTATACTTAAAAGGAATTTATCAAGCAAATTTTCATAGTAAACAAAATAATAGATTTCTAAGTGTTTACTGTACTGTCAGTTGACAAAGGCCAGCTGAGTTTTCAAAAGGCTACTGGGTAAAAACAGCTCTTCAGGGAGTAATCCATACTATGGCATGAACTAGACACAGTTTACTAAACAGTTCACCCAAGCATACATACGAAAACAACAAACTATAAAGAACACAGACTATAATTCTGGTACTTCTGATTCCTTTTCAATGTGATGTTGGCAAAATTGACTAAGAGAAATGCTTCTGTCCTAATTCTGATTCAGGTTTTCTTTTCTTTTTGTCCATGTTCTTTATAAACATTACGTATCATAGTTGAATAACTATAGAAAGTTTGTTTCTAATTGCTCGAGTTGAGATTTTAAAGGATATTTATTTGCTGCATTTTATTTATTTATTTATTTATTTAGAGACAGAGTTTTGCTCTGGTTGCCCAGGCTGGAGTGCAATGGTGCAGTCTCGGCTCATTGCAACCTCTGCCTCCTGGGTTCAAGTGATTCTCCTGCCTCAGCCTCTTGAGTAGCTGGGATCACAGGTGTGTGCCACCATGCCCTGCTAATTTTTTTTATTTTTAGTAGAGAGGGGGTTTCACCATGTTGGCCAGGCTGGTCTCGAACTCCCGACCTCAGGTGATCCGCCCGCCTCGGCCTCCCAAAGTGCTGGGATTACAGGCATGAGACATCATTCCTAGCCTTTTATTTATTTTTTTTAATACAGGGTCTAGGCTGGACGTGGTGTCTCATGCCTGTAATTCCAGCACTTTGCGAGGCCGAGGCGAGTGGATCACTTGAGGTCAGGAGTTTGAGACCAGCCTGGTCAACATGGTGAAACCTTGTCTGTACTAAAAATACAAAAAATTAGCCAGGGGTGGTGGCACGCCCCTGTGATCCCAGCTACTGGGGAGGCTGAGGCAGGAGAATCATTTGAACCTGGGAGGCGGAGGTTGTAGTGAGCCGAGAGATCACACCACTGCACTCCAGCCTGGGAGACAGAATGAGACCCTGTCTCTAAAAAAAAAAAAAAAAAAAAAAGACAGGGTCTCACTCTGTCAGGCTGGAGTGCAGTGGCACAACCTTGGCTCACTGCAGCTGTGACCTCCTGGGGTCAGGTGATCCTCCCACCTCAGCCTCCTGAGTAGCTGGGACCACAGGCATGTGCCACCACACCCAGCTGATGTTTTGTGTTTTTTGTAGAGATGGGGTTTCATCATGTTGCCCAGGCTGGTCTCGAACTCCTGAGCTCAAGGGATCTTCCCACTTAGGCCTCCCAAAGTGCTAGAATTATAGGTGTGAGCCACCATGCCCAGCCTGCATTTCATTTTCTATAGCTATTGTCTCTCTTTGGATCACAGAACCTTAGTTTCTTTTTGAGCTGGTAACTTGTAGAACAGAATGGCAACATGATTTCAGAAAGGTTAATAGACTCCCAATACTTTCATAGATAAGATGGAGGAATATAACTTGGGCAGCTGATTTGTAACCAATTGAATAACTCTATCCCAAGGATGTAGGATGTCATTCTGCATGGAGGACTCTGGCATGCTGTGAGGATTAGTTCAAGTATATGAAATGCAGAAGGAGGCCGGGTGTGGTGGCTCATGCCTGTAATCCTAGCACTTTGGGAGGCTGAGGTGGTAGATCACGAGGTCAGGAGATCAAGACCATCTTGGTCAACATGGTGAAAACCCGTCTTTACTAAAAATATAAAAATTAGCCAGGCATGGTGGCACACACATGTAATCCTGGCTACTCGACAGGCTGAGGCAGGAGAATCACTTGAACCTGGGAGGTGGAGGTTGCAGTGAGCTGAGATCGCGCCACTGCACTCCAGCCTGGGTGACAGAGTGAGACCGAGACTCTGTCTCAAAAAAAATAAATAAATAAATAAATAAAAGAAAATGCAGAAGGAAGGGTGGTGGAGCAAACAGAGCTAAATTTTGAATATATATGTTGGAGGTTCAGGTTGAAATGCCCTTTATGAGTTGAATATATTGATTTGGGGACAGAGAGAAAGAGAGAGAGAAGGGGTAAGAGGGAAAGGGAGGGAAAGGGGGAGAGGAAGATATCTATTGATGTAACAAACATTTATTAAATATAAACCAATTATGTAGCAAGTGATATCTAAGCACTTTACATATTGTAACTCATGAGACCCTTGCAACATGTCAGGGTTATCTCATTACAATCTCCATTTCACAGATGAGGAACTGAGATATGAGTGGTGAACTGCTTTTCCCAAGCTGGTAAGTGGTAAGAACTGAGATAGGAACCCAGCTTGAAGATAGGGATTTTTGGCCATTATCAGTAAGTAAGTGATAGCCTAGGTCATAGGCATGGCTGAGTTGCTCACGTCGCCTGAATGAACTGAGGTACATCAATTCCTAGAGGACCCATGTGTTGACTTTAGAGGTATAGAAAAAATAAAGGCCATATTTTTGGAGACTGTGTTCATAGCCTTCAGTCTCCAAAGCTTGGAAAGTGTGATATAGAGTGGGTACATAAAAGCATGGCAGACACCTGGGAATGAAGTTTCAAGAAAGTGGGGATGCAGTTGACATCCAGTGACCAAAGCAAGTAAGAAGGCCCCAGAGACAGCAGCAGAACCATTTCAAAGCAAGGAAGGGTGAGAAAGCAGATGACAGTGGATGGTTGTGCACCTGGAAACTTTCAATGCAGTCTATTTTAGAAGCTTGACCATAAAGGGGAAGGAGAAAGTGTTGAACCAAAATAAAGAGAAGAGTTGTAATCTTCCTTCCTTCCTTTTTTTTTTCTTTCTCCGAGTCTTGCTCTGTTACCCAGGCCGGAGTGCAGTGGCACAATCTCAGCTCACTGTAACCTATGCTTCCTGGGTTTTGAGTAGCTGGAATTACAGGCACACACCACCATGCCTGGCTAATGTTTGTATTTTTAGTAGAAATGGGGTTTCACCATGTTGGTCAGGCTGCTCTTGAACTCCTGACCTTGTGATCTGTCCTCCTTGGCCTCCTAAACTGTTGGGATTACAGGCATGAGCCACTGCTCCTGGCCAAATTTTAGTCTTTCAATAAAGGAGGCTTGAGTGTATTTTAAATATTGAGTGGCAAATGGAGAAAGAAAAGGTGAAGATGCAAAAAAAGAGGGTAATACTTGGTGAAAGGTTGTGGAGGGTGCAGGAACAGATGGACTCCTAAGTCCAGGTGCCAAGAACATCTTGTATGGAATTGCATTTGTTTTAGGATGGAGGAAGGAGGTCATGATGAATGTATGAACACAGCTAAATGTATAGGTAGAATGCCCATGCTTCTGACAGCTAAAAACAGAAATTAATGTATATGTAGAGGAGAAAACTTTATGCTTTTCATCATGCGGAAATGGAGGCCCAGACAAGTGAATGAATTGGTGTAGGGTCAGTCTCACAGCCCTTTGTAGCAGTTCTGGAACTAGAACCCACTGTGTTTTCCATGACATAATACCCTCTCCCAGTAAAAAAATTCTCTTTCTTCTTGGCTTGGTTATTTTGGACCTCCTTATACTGTGTGTGTGTGGTTTTTTTTTTTTTTTTTGAGATGGAGCCTTGCTCTGTCACCCAGGCTGGAATGCAGTGGTGTGATCTCAGCTCACTGCAACCTCTGCCTCCTGGGTTCAAGCGATTCTCCTGCCTCAGCCTCCCTAGTACCTGGGATTACAGGCGCCCACCACCACATCTGTCTAGAGATGGGGTTTCGCCATGTTGGCCAGGCTGGTCTCGAACTCCTGACCTCAGGTGATCCTTCCGTCTTTGAGCAACTCTTTTCCATTTCTTTTTCTGCATCTTCCTTCTCTTTCCTTTAAATATATTCTGTGCTCCTTTGCAGTGTGGTGTAGTTGAACAATTAAGGATCTTGGTGTCTGACCTGGGCACAAGGTGCCACACGTGTTTATACAACCAGATCTTGTGAGGATTCACTCACGGTTGCCAGGATAGTACCAAAGGGATGATACTAAACCATTCGTGAGGTATCTGCCTTCATGATCCAATCACTTCCCACCAAGTCAAACCTCCAACACTGGGGATTACATGTCAACAAGAGGTTTGGGCAGGGACATACATCCAAACTATATCAATAGCTCAGTAGCCATAGTTCTTTTTTTTTTTTTTTTTTTTTTTTGAGATGGAGTCTCACTCTGTCGCTTGGGCCGGAGTGCAGTGGCATGATCTCGGCTCACTGCAACCTCCGCCTCATGGTTCAAGCAATTCTCCTGCCTCAGCCTCCCCAGCAGCTGGGATTACAGGTGCCCGCCACTAAGCCCAGCTAATTTTTTGTATTTTTAGTAGAGATGGGGTTTCATTATTTTGGCCAGGCTGCTCTTGAACTCCTGACCTCATGATTTGCCCGCCTTGGCCTCCCAAAGTGCTGGGTTACAGGCATGAGCCACTGCACCCGGCCCTCATAGTGCTATTAAATTGAAGGCTAAGACTCTTGGTTATTTGGGGCTTCTTTTGCCCCTGTATGTACTGGCAGATTACTAAGGGAAAATTTGTTTCTGCCCTCTTCTCACCACTACATCTATTTTCTGCTGTGTTTTACCCCAGAAGGCTGATTCCTGTGTGTTACATCACCCAGTGGCTACCACCAATAGAAGGTCTTGGCAGGAGATAGAGAAGTAGGAGAGGAGAGGCTGAGATCTTTCTTCCCTACTCACTGCTTGCTCAGAGTGGGAGCCCTTACAGGGCTTGGATGACACTTTCTTCACCTTGGCTGTTTCTCCAGGCAGGTTCTGTGTGAAGCAGCCCAATACCGTGCCATAGGTTAGCTGGGGAGTGTTCTTGGGATGACCACTTGGGGTGGGGGAGTGAAGGAATCAGAATTTAGCAGAGTGGACTAGTATGGCCCTGCAGTTAGTTGTCCCAATTTGGGGCAAGTGAGCTGGATCTTCACACCTCTGTGTAGACCAGTCATTGCAGGAGGCTGCCTCAGGGAAAGGGGGTTTCCCTTTGTCACGGACAGGTCCCAGAGAGGAGTTTGAGACCTGTTGGCCCCAGCACTTCCAACTGCTAGTGGATGAGTGCTTCAGGCCTGGTGGGGAATCGAGGTGGTGCTCCCTTCCACCCCTTTGAACCAAGGGGTCATAAAGATTTCCTGCTGTTGCTAGTTCCTGAGTGCTTGAGCACCTCTGGTTTTTGTTTCTTCATTAAATTCTCTTAATGGAACCATCTAAGTTGATTTGTTTCTTTTCAGGGCCCTAATATGGATAATAATCAAAAATTATATAAATATATAAATACAAACACCTATATGGGTTCAAGTTTAGTAGTCTAGAATAGGGAGACTTGATCTGGCCTGAGAGGGGAGGGCGGGTTTTGCCAAGGAAGTGACATTTGAACCAAAATCTGAAAAGCTAATTTAACAAAGGAGAGAAGGGAGAATAGAGGAAGCACTGATTCCATATGGCCTGGATAACACGGTGGGGGAGGCACTACAGGAGGAGGGAGACAGGAAACAGGGCTGGAGAGAAAGGTAGGGACAACACTCTCTGGGCTTTGTGGACTTCATTTTTGTTAATCCAAAAAGTAGTGGAAAAGCTTTGCAGATTTTTGAGCTGGGGGAGGGGGACACAATCAGATACGCATTTTAAGAAGCTCTCTCTGGCTAATCAAAGACTAGTGTTATTTTTTGTTTTGTTTTTGTGACAGAGTCTCGCTCTGTCACCCAGACTGGAGTGCAGTGGTGCAATCTCAGCTCACTGCAACCTCTGCCTCCTGGGTTCAAGTGATTCTCCTGCCTCAGCCTCCGGAGTAGCTGGGATTACAGGCAAGTGCCACCACGCCGGGCTATTTTTTTTGTATTTTTAGTAGAGACGGGGTTTTACCATGTTGGTCATGCTGGTCTTGAACTCCTGACCTTGTGATCCACCCACTTCGGCCTCCCAAAGTGCTGGGATTACAGGCGTGAGCCACAGTGCCTGGCCAGTCTAGGGTTATTTTTAATTTGGTGAGAAATTAGCACTTGCCTATGTCTGTTAGAAGCAGAAGTCTCTTTTTGGTTTACTGGTCTCCAGACTGGCTGGACTGAGATTTCTACCACTTGGCTAATCCCCCATATAAACCACAGTATGTCATGGACAGAAGACTGTTACACACTACACCCCGCAGTGCCTGTTGCATCTTTTTCACATCATGGTAATTTTTTTTTTCCCCTAGCAGTAAGATAATACAAAAAAATGTATCAATCATTAGACTTTTAATTCAGGAACAATTTGTACTATATATCAAAAACCTAGGAAATAACATAATCTGGCTGAATATTCCACTTGTTTTTAGAGTCTTTAAAAAAGACACAAATGTCCACAACTTTTGGTCTTGGCATTGATTTAATAGAATTTCCCTTTAGATGTTAATGAAAAACAGAATGGAGAGTATTCCTCATAATTACACACACACACACACACACACACACACACACACACACACACACACACACACACACGGCTTAGGCCCTAGGCCCTCAGGGCTCCTTTCTTCTTTCTTAGATCTTGATGACCATTGAGCAGAGATGAACAGGCATGGGACAGGGCCCAGCCGCTGAACTTAGGAAGTGGCATTCAATTCTTCTTGGAAGAAGCTGGCACAATGTTTTTGTTCTGTTTTATATATTACTTAATGGGATGTTAGATGGGAAGTTGTGACTGATGCACCAAGAAATGACAGATGCCAAAATCAGTTACGAAATTTCAAGTAAATAGTTGAGGACTGCTTAGATGCTCAATCATACAAGCTACAAAAGACTCAAGTGTAAGAGGGCTTTTGAGGATTTGGACAGGGTTGCACTGAGAGTCCTACCCTCACCCCACAATGGGTGGGGGCACTGGCTTCGAACACCAAGCTGAGTCAGAAGGGCTTCGCCAGGCCTCCCAGGGAGCTTGCTGGCTAGGAGGGCCAACAGCAGACTGGGCCCGACTCCCATCAGAAGAAAGCCGGCATCCTAGGGCAGCTGACCGAGGGCTGTGCCTGGGAGGTCACTGTGCTATCTTCCAACCACACTGTGTGAGACTCAGATACCATATGTGGAATCTGCAGCAGGAAGGTCGGCCTGAGGTCATTTTAAAAGGGATTCTTCTGAAAAAGTCTCACTGGAGGGTTTACAGGACCCTGATGGTGAGAGTCTGTGTGGAGGGGACAGAAGAAAAACCAAGGTTGGGGTAGAATAAGCAGCTAGAGAAAATTCATCGCCAGTGTCAGGAAGCATGGCCAGACATTCCCAGAGAGGGCTCACAACAGCGTTCACAAAAGAGTCACTTTCAAATACCCACCAAGCCCAGTGTGGGTGACGCCTTTCCACCAGAGGACCAGTTCAGTACCTGCCTTCCTGTTGGCCTCTACCCCTCCCTCCCCTTACCGTGGCTAGCAAGTGGGCTGCGGGAGTGTGACATGGGGGAGGAACAAAGCTCCTTGCCCACACTTCTGCCCACAGGAGGCCCCTGCTGGGGAAGGGGACAAGATTTTAATTACTGAATTGAGAGCAGGGTTATGGCCGGGCATGGTGGTTCACGCCTGTAATCCCAGCACTTTGGGAGGCTGAGGCAGGCGGATCATGAGGTCAAGAGATCAAGACCATCCTGGCCAACATGGTGAAACCCCGTCTCTACTAAAAAAAATTACAAAAATTAGCTGGGCGTGGTGGCGTGTGCCTGTAGTCCTAGCTACTCGGGAGGCTGAGGCAGGACAATTGCTTGAACCCGGGAGGTGGAGGTTGCAGTGAGCTGAGATCGCGCCATTGCACTCCAGCCTGGCGACAGAGTGAGACTCTGTCTCAAAAAAAAAAAAAAAAAGAAAAAAAAAAAGAGCAGGGTTATTCTCTTAAAATAACAGGACTTTCTATTATCTGAGAGAATAAAAAAGTTATGGGACTGCTGAGTTTCATTCTGTGGAAGAGGAAGAACTAGCCTCACTATCCTCATGGAACAGACTATTAAAGGGACAGTAGAAGACTAAAAATTAAGTTGCTTTTATGGATACACCCAGGAGTCCTATTAATTCCATGTTCTGGTTATGTATAGAGTTTACATTCAGCTTCTGAAGTAGTGAAATCATTCTATCAAAAAAATTTTATTGATATTGCCCCAGCATTACAAATTTACAGAAATATGCTTGCCCTCTTTTTATTAGTCTATGTGGCTAAACCATAATTCTTTTCCAACCAATGGGAAAGTCTCGAGGGAGCGGAAGGTGGAATAAACTAAAGAACAATGCTAGACCACAATAGACTGTTAAAGCAATTAGAAAGTAAATGTTACACCTAAGGTACTTGTATCTAGAATATTCAAGGAACTATTACATCTTAATGATAAAAAATGGACAAAAATTTTATTTAATAATGGCCAAGAATCTGAACAGACATTCTACAATGTTATATTTTTCCACAGGTAGCTGGTAAGGTCATGAAAAGATGCTCATTATCACTAGCTATCAGGAAAATCCAAATCAAATCCACAATGAGATATTATACCTACTAGAATGGCTGTAATAAAAAAGACATAAAAATTAGTGTTGCTGAGGATGTGAAGAAACTGGAACCCTCATACATTGCTGGCTGGGTGGTAAAATGGTGTAGTCACTTTGGAAAAGATTGGCAATCCCTAAGAAAGTTAAACATAGGGTTACCATGACTCATCAGTTCCACTTCTCAGTATATACCCAAGAGAAATGAAAACACACACGTCCACACAAAAGCTTGTACACACATGTTCATAGCAGCATTACTCATAATAGCCAACAAGTGGATACCCAAATGTCTATTAACTGATGAATGGATAAGCAAAATGTGACATATCCAAACAAAGGGATACTATGCAGCCTTAAAAAAAGAATCAAAACTGATCCATGCTACTCCATGGATAAACTTTGAAAACATTACACTAAGTGAAAGAAGCCAGTCACAAACAATCACACATTGTATGATTTCATTGATATGAAACCTCTAGAATGGGCAAATCCATAGATACATGAGTGGTTGCAATTGGCTAGTGATGTTTTGGGAGGGAGGGAACTGAGTACTAAAGAGAACTGTTTTTTTGAGACTGGTGTGATTAAAATGTTCTAAAAGTGATTATGGTGATATTTCCACAACATTGTAAATATACTAAAAAGCACTGAGTTATACACTTTAAATAGGCAAATTATATTGTAAATTTTTTTTTTTTTTGAGACACTGTCTGGCTCTGTCACCCAGGCTGGAGTGCAATGGCATGATCTCGGCTCACTGCAACCTCCGCCTTCCGAGTTCAAGCGATTCTTCTGCCTCAGCCTCCTGAGTAGCTGGGATTACAGGCGCCCACCACTATGCCCGGCTAATTTTTGTTATTTTTAGTAGAGACTGGGTTTCACCGTGTTGGCCAGGCTGGTCTCGAACTCCTGACCTCAGGCGATCTGCCCTCCTTGGCCTCCCAAAGTGCTGGGATTACAGGCGTGAGCCATGGCGCCCGGCCATATTGTATATAATTAAAAAATGATATGCATGGTCCACTACACGGGAGTCTCAATACGGCAAGGACAGAGCCAGCTTTGCACATTACCTTAACTGTAGCCAGTGCCCAACACACAGCCACTCAACTAGTATTTCTTGAGGAAGTAGCACGCTTTTATACTGTTCCTGGTGTTCATCAACTGCTTCATAAATTACAAAGCATGTTTTTTTTGCACAGACAGCACCAGTTCCTTTGTGCCTCATAACAACCCTGAAGGTGGTCAGAGTAGGTGATAAGAAATTGTTAGCGGCCTACATTGTAAAAAATGAGCCGCTGTACAACAGGGTAAAGACCAAAACAAACAAAACCGCATCTGTCTACTAAGTTTTATCTGGAGGAGCTCTCTCCCAGGCCCATTTGTCTCCCACTGCTCCTGTCCCCCAGAGACGGAACGCACTTCTCATTACAATCCGCGCTGCTCTGGGAGACTGATTCCCAAACTGCCATGAAACAGAGGAGAAACCAGGGTCGACTGGAAAGCAGAAACCAAAGAACCCAGATTCCTTTTCTGAGCAAACATAGCGATGGGCCAGTGGGATTTTAGCTTCGGGATATTGGACCCAGTCTTCTCAAATACTTCCTACCAGAAGGTTTGAGTTAGCGGGTGTCCCAGGACCACGATCTCAATAGCATGTAGCTTACATGTCTTCCAGGCTCCGAATTCAGGGTTCTAGGTTCTAGTTCCTCACCCCTAACTCACATGCTTGGGGGAAAAAACTCAGCTGAGGCACATTTCAGCTTGGCCCTTTCCAGCTGTAGTGGCAGGCAGCCACAGGGGCGTCACCTTGCTGGAAAAAACTCACTGGACGCCCCCTGAAAAGAGGTCTTAAGAAGTTGTTCGAATTGAGACGTAGACTCCCACTCAGCGACAGAACCCCCGGCCACTGGACGATTTAAAGACGTTCTCTTTAAGGTCCACCGAAGTGGCACAGGAGTCTTGGCTACCTTCCAGAAGGGAAGTGGGAGAGACCAGGGGGACCCTGAGGGGCCCGGGGCGTTCCCCGCGGGGCGAGGCGCGCCTGACTGCGGAGCGCCGTGGGCAGGGGCGCAGGTGAGCAGCGCGAGCGGGGCTGGCCGCGGCTGTCCTGGCGCCTCCGCCTTCCCGGCGCCCGCGCTGTGCTCCACCCCGGCCCAGGGGGCGGGCGAGGGCTCGGCCCCACCGCTCGGGGGCTGCCAAGGGGAGAGGGGCGGCGACGTGGGCGCCCCGGGACTGTGCGCTCGCGCCCGCCCCGGCAGGGTGCGCTCAGGCGCTGGGGCAGCCACCGGCTGCGGGCGCAGGGCGCGGCGGCCGCGGGAGCCGCAGGTGGTTCCCGGGCCGGCCCTTTTCTCCTCCCCCTTTCCTTTCTTTCGCCTCCCCTCCCTCTCGCCCGGTGTCGGCGGCACTTCCCCCGCTTCCTCCTCCCTCTCCAATCCGGAGGGAGGGAAGGAGCCGCCGGCGCTTTCCTGCCCGCCTGCAAACTTCAGCGGGACTCGCGGCTCCCCTCGCCGCGGCGGTCCGGAGCTGCCCCTGGAACTTCCTCTCGCCGCGCGGCCCGGGAAGCCCTGCTGGTGGAGGGACGCCGCCGGGCGCCAGGCAGCCGCGTCTCGGACCCCAGCTCTGCCCCGCGCCGCCGGGTGCCCGCCCGCCTGCCCACGCGCCCGTCCATCCGTCGGTCCTTTCTGCCCGCCCGGCCTCTCCCCCGTGGGCAAGGGCCGCCAGGCTTCCCTCGGCGCCCCGCTGCTGCCCGGGACTTCCTTTGTGTGTTGGATGCAGGCTCGCGCCCCGCGCCGACGGGGGGCGGACTGAGGGCTGCGCTCGCCCGGGCGGCCCCCGCGCCGCCGGCCCGCCCCCGCCATGCCGTTCCACCAGAGGACCCTGGAGCCCGCGCGGCTGCGCCGGCCCGAGGCAGCGGGGGCCGGGGCTGCGGGCGCGCCGCTCTTCCGCTCGTTGGAGCAGGTCAGCTCGCACGCCCTGGGCTGCCTGCTGGCGCAGCTGGCCGACCTGTCGCGCTGCGCCGGGGACATCTTTGGCGAGCTCGAGGGCCAGGCGGCCGCGCTGGGCCACCGCACTGCCGAGCTGCACCGCCGCCTCGACGCCCTGCACGCCGCCGCCGCGCGCCTGGACCACCGCCGAGTGAAAATCCGTGAGTGGCCGGCGGGCCGGGGGAGGGGAACCGGTGGGGGAGGCACCCGGACAGCTGCTCCCGTCTGCCCCCTGGCGGCCCAGGGTCGGCGCGGGGGCCGCGGCGTCCCGCGATTTCTGGGTCTCGAGTGGGGACCGCTGGACCCCAGCGGGAGGCTGGGCAGGTGGCAGGCGCGTGGAGCGCTCTGTGACTTTCGGACTCCTGTAGGGTCTTGGCTGCCTCGAGGGAGCGGGCGCGGAGGGTGGGAATTGGGCTGGCCCAATCCCCCGTTCGCTCCATCTGTTCTTGTGTCTGTCTGCCAGTGTGGGAGGCAGAGAGGAGACCCCGGGGCGCTGTCGACAGAGGAGAAGCCAAGGTCGTGGGAAAAGGGTCACAGGCAGGTAGCCTCTTGGAAAAGCCAGGGGAGAATATACATTTGGGCACAGAGTAGTTTTAGTTTTGGAGACTTCAGGAGAATCTGCTTGTAAAACCCTGGGGATCTCGGCAAGCGTTGAGGCTGCTTGCCACCTCTCTTCCCGCCGCCTACCTGTGTTCTTACCTACAAGCGGAACTATGCCGGCTTTGAGTTAAGGGTTTTCCCATTTGGCCTGAATCTTCTTTCTTCCCCTAGACTGACCCACCAACTCTTTGTGAGAGCTTGACCTTGAGTTCAGGCTCTGAATGCCATTCATCTTTGTCTGGCTTCCTCCAACCCTGAGAGTCAAAGTCTATGTCCTGACTTCGTGATCTCTCCGATCACCCATTTCATTTAAGCAGCTTAACTGGCTCCGGTGAATGAAGCAACTGGAATTTCCTGCTGGCCCAAAGCAGAAAAACTTTCAGTGAGATGTCTATGTGGTTTCTCCCTTTTAAGTCCGTGAACTTGGTCATAATCTTAGGTGTTAAGAATAAATTGGAGATAGTTGATGGGTTGCTGGGTGGGAGGGGAGATGTTGGTGTAACACACACATAAATTTCAGCACCTCTGGAGGAAATGACTTTTTCTCCTAGAATCACTTCATATGCAATCTCAAATAGCTCATTTTCCAGCTAGCTAGAAAAAAATTAGCTATATTTTAACCACCTTACAACCGGAGTTCAAATTTTTCAATTATTTAATTCCAGTGAGACTGTTTGCTATAATACATCTTCAAGTTGTGTAATTGTCATGTGGCAGTTTTACATTTTTGCGTTCCTCTCTTTGATTGTGCTGTCAGCACATTCATATGAATTGTGGACAGTTCCCAACCTGGGAGAGCCTCCCCGTCCAAGAAAAAAAAAAAAAAGTCGGGAGAAATCAAAGTGATTTCATAAAGTTGTTGACATAGGGCCGGGTGTGGTGGCTCACGCCTGTAATCCCAGCACTTTGGGAGGCCGAGGTGGGTGGATCATGAGGTCAGGTGAAACCCTGTCTCTACTAAAAATACAAAAATTAGCTGGGCGTGGTGGTGTGTGCCTATAGTCCCAGCTGCTCGGGAGGCTGAGGCAGGAGAATCGCTTGAACCTGTGAGGTGGAGGTTGTAGTGAGCTGAGATCCTACCACTGCACTACAGCCTGGGTGACAGAGTGAGACTCTGTCTCAAAATAAAAAGTTGTTGACATAATCAGGATATAGCTACTTAATGTGAGTAATGACTTCATGCATATACTAGGATATACTGTCCTAGTAGGATGTCGTGGTCTACATGGCAATCACGAGTTGCTTCTGTGTGTTTTCTGTGTAGGATGTAGGTGTGTGACAGAACCAGAATTTCACCCTTGACAAAGAATGTGTTGAGAGATCTGACTGACAGGTGAACTGATCTGTTGTGGGAATTAAAAAAAAAACAAGAGAAAACTCCCTGAAGGTCAAGAACTGCTCCTTTACTAGTTTGGTTTTCATATTTAAATGTACCACTTTTCTCTATTCTTTAGTACATATGCCCCAGTAGGCTACTGTCCATAGCCAGAAATCCCCCAAATTCTCCAGATTAACTAAGATTGTTCTAATTACAGTGACTGAAGTAACTCTTTTCAAAACTTCTCTCACAAGTTTGTTTGAATCTTAAATGCCTGTGATTTCATATCTGTCGTCCAGGCTAGAGCACAGGGGTGTGATCTCATCTCACTGCACCCTCTGCCTCCAGGGTTCAAGCTATTCTCCTGCCTCAGACTCCCGAGTAGCTGGGATTACAGGTGCATGCCACCATGCCCAGCTAATTTTTGTATTTTTAGTAGAGACGAGGTTTCACCATGTTGGCCAGGCTGGTCTTGAACTTCTGACCTCAGGTGATCCACCAGTCTCCACCTCCCAAAGTGCTGGGACTACAGGTGTGGGCTACCACACCCCACCCCATTTTCCGTTTTTTTTTTTTTAATCATGCAAGAAGGCTTTTTATTGAATAGAATTATGCCTAAGTATAAGTGCACAAGTAGAGAAGAAAGCTGACTATGAAGACATTAATTTTTGTGGTTTCTTTCACCTTTACACACTTCACTTTTTTATATGCTAAAAAGCAGTGAAATGCCTATGCATTACCATCTGTTAGGATTCTTTTAAAACAATGTTTCAAACCTTGTTCCTGTATAAAAGCTACAGTTTGAAGTCGTTTTGGTACCATTTTAGGCAGGCCTTCAGAATAACATACTTCATTAGTATGGACGCCTAGACTTTTAGACTTGGAATTGACTGTAAAGGCTATCCATTTTGTGAACTCTTACCCAGAGAGGAAATCCAGTCCAAGAGCATTGCAGTAATTCACCCCAGGTTAGGCTTTGGGTTAATGACACATCTGGGCCTGAAGCCCAAACCTTCTGATTGGCTTGCCTGTCGTCCCACTGCCTGTGTTTCTTCCCTTTAGAAGAGTGTGGGGTCAGGCACAGTTGCTCACACCTGTAATTGCAGCACTTTGGGAGACCGAGGTGGGCGGATCACTGAGACCAGGAGTTCAAGATCAGCCTGGCCAAGTGGCGAAATCCTGTCTCTACCAAAAATACAAAAATGACCGAGACTGTCTCAAAAAAAGAAAAGAGACGTGTGGAAATGGGGGGCAAAGTTTAGATACATTCCTTAAACCATCCTAAGGATAATTGTGACTGTTACTTCCATCCTTCTTGTTAGATAAACCTTTTAATTAGTCTCCCCAGGAGCAATTAACAGACTCCAGCAGCTTACCAAAAGCCTGTAGCAATTGGGGACAGCATATTTTAGTGACGGATGGCTCTCTACCATAAGAAAGGATGTTAGAATGTCAGTGGAACAATTAAAAAAAAATGTGGCTGGGTATGGTGGCTCACACCTGTAATTCTCGCACTTTGGGAGGCTGAGCCGGGTGGATCACTGAGGTCAGGAGATTGAGACCATCCTGGCCAACGTGGTGGTGAAACGCCGCCTCTAATAAAAATACAAAAAAAAAAATTAGCTGGGCGTGGTGGGTGCATGCCTGTAGTCCCAGCGACTCGGGAGGCTGAGGCAGGAGAATTGCTTGAACCTAGGAGGCCGAGATTGCAGTGAGCCGAGATTGTGCCACTGCACTAGAGCCTGGGTGACAGTGTGAGACTCCGACTAAAAAAAAAAAAAGTGTAGATACTCTTTGCAATACAGAGACAGTATTTTAGTCCTGTGGGCTGGCCCTGCTGGCCTCAATGATTCTGAGAAGTATTTCATCAAGTTTGCCATTCCTCAAAATCTTATGGGTAGAAAGTGATCCACAATAATTTTTTGTCATGCTTTGGGGAAAGCGCATGTTATTACTCATGTTCATTGAAGAATCCCCTGCTACTTTCTTTCCATGATGCCCCCAGGTTGAGGGGATGCTCCCATGGCCTTGGTTCACCTCTGTCACCACATTTACCAAGGGGACTTCTGTACCCCTTGGCCAGATAGCAGGACCTTTCAGGTCCAGGATGGCCGAGTCTTTGTTTTTCTAGAGCTTAGAACAATGCCTGGATGTGATAGCTCAGTAGATGTTTGAATTGAATTAATAGTGACTTAGTGCTTACTGTCAGGAAGAATAACTATAAAAACCTTAGGGAGGAAGGTGGACACATCCTTTGAGGCTGGTGGATCAGTTGAGGCCAGGAGTTTAAGACCAGCCTGGCCAATATGTCAAAACCCCAACCCTACTAAAAATACAATACTGCTACCATTGTAAGTGATCGAGACAATTACTTTAAAAAATGAAAATGTAAACTTTCTACCTTTAATGTTTAATGCTTAACCACCAGTCTCTGCTCCTGTCTGTAACTTTTACAGACACTTCATTAATTTTGCTGACATAGTAAGTTCTCATGGAAAATAGTGACAACAGCCAGCAATGGAATAGTTACATCTCGGCTCTGTAAACGTCAGAACAGACTTTGCTAAGCAGAAATCAATAGACACTCAACCTAATAGTCCTGTTTTTATTTTCAAGCTTTCTTTCTTTTTAAAAGCAGTTTTGTTGAAATAAAATTTACACACCATACAGTTCACCCACTTAAAGTATACCGTTTGGCTGGGTGGGTGGCTCACACCTATAATTCGATCATTTGGGGAGGCTAAGGTGGATGGATCACTTTAGGGCAGGAGTTCAATACCAGCCTGACCAACATGGCAAAACCATGTCTCTACTAAAAATACAAAAATTAGCTGGGTATGGTGGCACATGCCTGAAATCCCAGCTACTTGGGAGGCTGAGGCATGAGAATCACTTGAACCCAGGAGGTGGAGATTGCAGTGAGCTGAGATGGCAAATTGCACCCCAGCCTGGAAGACAAAGCAAGACTCCGTGTCAAAAAAAAAAAAGTATACAATTTAGGGAGGTTTTAGTGTATTCACAGAGTTGTGCAACCATTACCACAGTTTTAGAACTTTTTTTTTTGAGACAGAGTCTCACTCTGTCACCCAGGCTGGAGTGCAGTGGTGCAATCTCGGCTCACTGCAACCTCCACCTCCCAGGTTCAAGCGATTCGCCTACCTCAGCCTCCTGAGTGGCTGGGATTACAGACATGCACCACCATGCCTGGCTAACTTTTGTATTTTTAGTAGAGACGGGGTTTCACCATGTTGGCCAGGCTGGTCTCGAACTCCTGACCTCATGATCTGCCCGCCTCGGCCTCCCAAAGTGCTGGGATTACAGTCGTGAGCCACTGCTCCTGGCCAATTTTAGAACATTTTTATCACCCCAAAAGAAACCCCACGCTCATAAGCAGTCATTCCTCATTTCCTGTGAGCCCTCGCACCCCTTGGCAACCACTAATCCACTTTCTGCCTCTCCAGATTTGACTTCTCTGGACATTTCATACATGTGCAATCATGTGACTGGCTTTTTTTACTTAGCACAGCGAACTTTTCAAAGTTCATAATTTGTTTCTTTTTATAATTAATAACACTATTTTATGATCGAAAAAGTATTCATATTACTTGATTAAAAACCTTATGAGGTAAGAGGGAAGGGCAGGTTGTATTATACACATTTATCTCTCTTAATTGATGCGTAATAATTGTACCTATTGATCATTGTACATTTGTGAATACAGTCTTTGCATAAACAAGTCTGAGAATTTGGCAGACACTGTAGACTCATACTTCTGAGTAGTATTTTAGGTGTTGAGATGCATTCTCATACGTCACAACAGACTGTCCCCTCACCTAACCAGAGGGTCGGCTGGTCCTGATGTCAGAGTATCTTTGCTTTTTCCTCAGATGCAAGGCACTTGTCACGAGACTTCCCTGTACTTCTTTTTTTTTTTAATTAAAGAGATGAGATTTCCATATATTGCCCAGGCTGGTCTGGAACTCCTGGGCTCAAGTGATCCTCCCTCCTTGGCCTCCCAAAAGAGCTGGGATTATAGGTGTGAGCCACTGTGCCCGAATGACTACACTTCTAAGAATAGGTTGTGTGACTGTTTTTGTACCTGACTGCTCAGAAATGTTTGGTGAAATTGGCATAAGATTTGCTTTCATTGACACATACCACACACTAGAGAGGATGTTGGTGGTGGCGTGGCCCTGCACCCCACCCCCCATCCCAGTCCCTCAATTTATTAAGAGAAACTTAGAGGTAGCCGAGTGGTCAGATTGCACCCTCAGGTTAAGGAGGCCACATGATTCCTATACTTGACTAACTTTAAGAACTGCTTGGAACTTTTGTTAAAATTAGAGATTCTGAGACCCTTCCAAAGCCCTGTTGAGTCACAGTCTTCAGCGTGTTTAACAAGTGCCCTGCTGTCCTTTGGCTAGGCACATTGAGGAGCACTGCAGTAGTCTAGAAAGCTCATTGGATTGGGAACTGGGAAACCTGAGCTTGGCTTCACCTCTGCCATTTCCTAACACAAATTTTGAGCAATTTATTCAACATCTTAGGGCCTTAGTTTTCTTATCTGTAAACAGAGACCTTGACAAAAATAATCTCTACTAGCCTTTACAGATTGGGCATTTTGTGATTCCACTGAGGGATTTAAAAAGTTTTTCTTTATTTTGACAAAATAAATAGGAAAATTAAAAATGCATATATTTATGGTAAACATTTTTTCCCGCCATCAGGGTCTGGCTGTTGCCCAGGCTGGAGTGCCCAGGCTGGAGTTCAGTGACTCAAGTGATTTTCCCACCTCAGCCTCCCTGGTAGCCTGGACTACAGGCACGTGCCACCACGCCAGGCTAATTTTTGTATTTTTGATAGAGGCAGGGTTTCACCGTGTTTCCAGGCTGGTTTCAAATACCTGGGCTCAAGCATCCATCCGTTTTGGTCTCCCAAAATGCTGGGATTCAGGTGTGAGCCTCTCTGCCTCACAAACAAGATAATTAGATATATGGATATATATTGTGGCATGGCTAAATCAAGCTAATTAACATGTGCATTACCTCACATACTTTTTTTGTGGTAAGAACACTTACAAGTATACAGTACATTGTTATTAGCTATGGTCCCTGTGTAGATTATAGATCTCTTGAACTTATTCCTCTTAACAGAAATTTTGTGTCTTTTGACCAATATCTCTCCAGTACCATCTTCCTGTAGCCCTTCTACTCTGTGCTTCTGTGAGTTTCATTTTGATTATTTGCTAATGATATTTGAGGTGGATACTCTTATTATTTCTGTGTGATAGACGATATAACACTAAGGCACAAATAATTTGTTGGCCCACGTTGACAGCTGGTAAGCAATGGAGCTGGGCTTTGAACCCAGACAGGGTTCAAGTTCAGATGAATTTGTAAATACAGCTTTGATAGATAATCCCTGTGATTCTCTTGATGGGAGATTGAAAAAAAACTGTGTGTCTGAAATGAACTCTTCATGACCATGTGGACTCTTTTTACATTTTAAAAAATTATTTGTTTATTTACTTATTTTAAGAAATTGGCATCTCACTATGTTGCCTAGGCTTATCTCAAACCCTGGCCTCAAGCAATCTTCCCACCTTGGCCTCTCAAAGTACTAGGATTGTAGGGGTGAGCCAGCACACCCAGACTGTATGGACTCTTTTAGCTAATATTTTATTCACATAGAGTACCTGGATCGTCTCAGGTTGAGGGATTAGTCACTTGCCAAACAGATCAGGCAGGTACTTGTTTCTAATTTGTATATATTCTGCCCAGAATGCATTCATAGCTCCCTCCTCATCTTTAAAAAGTGCCACGTCATTATGGAAAGAGAACTGTGTTTAAATGCATTTGCCAAACATTCAGATTTCTAGAGAGTCATTTCTTGAATTATGAGAGTATGTCCTTTAAATCAAAACATCAGTCTCCTCATTGATTCTTGGGTATTAGGAAAATAATAGCCTGGTTTAAAAAGCTACCTACATTTAGGTTGAAATTATTTATCTAGCAGTAATCTGGTTTTCTGCTACATTAGAGAAAACTCTAATATTAACATTTCAGCGGTATAAATTTTAAAATGGAGACTAGCAAAATGAAAAAAAAATAACAAAAGAGAAACATTTGAGTTCTTTAATATTTTGGAGAGAAAATTCAGAAACAAAAATAATGCAATGTTTGCCTCTGGTAGTCATTTTAATATCTTTAAAAAACCATGTGTTTCCAGCAGTGAAGGTGTAGAAAGAAACAAAAATCAGGTTTTAGGTGTAAAATAAAATGGGTAGTGCCTAACTAGGCCCCTAGTAACTTACTGAATTCTGATTCTCCTCAAATTGGTTTATATCCTGGAATGAGTGACTCCTGCGGGAACTGAAGTTCAGATGCAGCAGGAGAGTGCTGATGGCCATCTTGTTCCACATGCCGGTTTCATTGGTGGTCTCAACTTCTCACAGCGTGCACTTCAGCTGCACTTTGCGCAAAGGTAGAAGAGCGGGAGCTTCTGTCTTTGAGGAACTTTCTGAGAAAAGGAGCTTTCAAGCTCCCCACTTTTTTTTTTTCCTCTGTCTCTCAGGCTGGAGTGCAGTGGCATGATCTTGGCTCACCGCAACCTCTGCCTCCCAGATTCTCCTGCTTCGCCTTCTGAGTAGCTGGGATTATGGGCGCCTGCCACCACACCTGGCTAATTTTGTATTTTTTGTAGAGATGGGGGTTTCATCATGTTGGCCAGGCTGGTCTTGAATTCCTGAGCTCAGGTGATCGATCCGCCTCGGCCTCCCAAAGTGCTGGGATTACAGATGTGAGTCACTGCGCCCACAGGCCTCCTCTTTTCTTTGGACAAATGATGTGTCTGTGAAAGCCTTTGGCATTGTTCAAACAAAATGTCGTTACTGTAACCAATATCAAGGCAGTAGTATAATTCTGCTTTCTAATGTCAGACTGTCTTCACAGGGATTTTTTTTTGTTGTTGTTGAGAGGGAGTCTTGCTCTGTTTCCCAGGCTGGAGTGCAGTGGTGCAATCTCGGCTCACTGCAACCTCCGCCTCCCTGGTTCAAGTAACTCTCCTGCCTCAGCCTCCTGAGTAGCTGGGACTACAGGTGTGCACCACCATGCCTGGCTAATTTTTTATATTTTTAGTAGAGATGGGGTTTCGCCATGTTGGCCAGGCTGGTCTCGAACTCCTGGCCTCAAGTAATCTTCCTGCCTTGGGCTCCCAAAGTGCCAGGATTACAGACATGAGCCACCGTGCTCAGCCCTTTCCAGGGATTTGTATTGCCTGATGATATTGTCAACAAATGCTGGACATTTGCCATACGCCAAACACCTTAATATGAGGTGAATATTATTTCTGTGTGACAGTGATACAGTGAAGGCAGAAATAACTTGTTTCCCATATTCACAGCTGGTCAGCAATGGAGTTGGGCTTTGAACCAGGCCAGGGCTGTCTCCAGGGTTAGTCTGCCCAAACACCGCATGTCACTGTCTGTCTGTTACCTGATCTAACTTCAAATTATGACCTTCCCATACTCATATGAGGGAAAAGGATGCCAGGAAGATACAGTGAAAACCTGTCAAATATCTGAGAAAAAAACAAGAAGGCTTTTGAGCTTTTCCCTTTTCCTTCTCTTTGTTTAGAAACCTCTCAAACTACTAGCAGATGGCCAAGAAATTTGAGACACGCATCAAAAGTACTTACTTAGCACAGTGCCTGGCACATAGCTAACATTTATTTAACATTTGCTGCTGTTGTTTTGGTGACATTGAAGGCTGCGTTAGCATGCGTGTGCGTCTCTGTCCCTGTATCACCACAGATGGCCAGTCCACAGGAGGCCATGCCCCTGAAGCCTGGAAGATGAAAGCTGACCACAGCTAGATAAGAGCTGGTGTCAGAGATAAACACAAAAATACCTCTGGTTGGAAAACCAGAGAGTTGTACACAGGCATCTGAAAGTCTACGTGGTTCCCGACAGCAGTGTGTGGAGGGCTGTTTCTCTCTGCCTCACCGGGGCCGGGGAGCCAGGCCTGCCCCTGGGGCCTTTTTATGGACATGGACACGGCCTTGCTTTCTCAGAGTCCCCTTGCCCCCATTTTCTCCTGCTGTGGGAACCGGACGGCCGCTCAGCTCCCACTTCGCTTTCTAGCAATGGGAGAGCTGTCCCTTTTGCCTCACTTGTCCTGGGGATGGCTGTCCCAGCCCCCAGTGTCACATTTTCACCTGGAACTTGATGGGCTCAGCCTGGACCTTGGCTTTCCTTGGGCATCTTGGAACTCGCAGCAGCTGTTCATCTCTGGGTTACCCACACTTTGTGAATCATCGGAGTCGCTGGGGGCTTGGTAAGAAACATTCCCAGGCGGCCCCGCCCCTGGAGATTCTGAGTCAGCACAGCTCCCAGGTGATTCCGATGAGGTGAATTTGGGAAACACCCGTCTGCAGCGTGTGTGGGGCAGCTTGTTTATTCAGGGCGGCAGGACATTCATACATTCATCCGTTCCTGAAGTGTATTTTGAGTTATTCTGTTAGTGCTAAGTGGTGAGGATTATACAGGGTCCTTCCTTGAGGTACTTGACAGTTTCATGTGGATGATTAGATATATAATAATAAGGAATAGTATGACCATTTATAACACTGTTTCTAGAAGAAAATCTGTTGTGAATTCCAAATCGCCAATTTAAATTGCGTTTTGAGAGAAGACATCAAACTTAGAAAACCTGTGTTTAAGTTTCTGAGCTGGTGGCACTCCTACACACATAAAATAATGATTTTAAATGTTTACAGCATATGTTATCTAAAAACTAAACTTGGGAGACAAATATAAACCCTTCTGGAATAATTTTATTTTTCCTTTGGGATGGTGGAAATTTTCTTCTGTTTTATTTTCATTTGCTCTTCTGATCGGTTTCACAAGACGTTTCTACCCATGTAGAAAAGCAGTGTTACCAGCCTTGCCAACATGGTGAAACCCTGTCTCTATTAAAGACACAAAAATTAGCTGGGTGTGGTGGCGGGTGCCTGTAATCTCGGCTACTTGGGAGGCTGAGGCAGGAGTATTGCTTAAACCTGGGAGGTGGAGGTTGCAGTGAGCTGAGATCACGCCACTGCACTCTAGCCTAGGCAACAAGATCAAAACTCTATCTCAAATAAATAACTAAAAATAGAGAAACAGTGTCTTACTTTGGAAGGATAGATAATAGTTTCAGATTATTTCTGCAGAGAAATCCTTTAGTATACTTTACTTCCTCTCCCCACTGTTAGGATTAAAAATTGATAAAGGCGTTCGTTATCAGTAATATGCAGAGGGCTGTGTAGTAACTAGCTGATTTAAATTACAATAACACATGGTAAAATATGAGGGCTTCCTGCATGACAACATTACACATCTGATAAAAGGCTCTGAGGACTCAGACCACAGGGTGTAAAAAAAAGGAAATAGAATTAAGCGAGGGCATGTTATGCGTAATCCAATTCTACCTGATTATGTTGGCATCTGAGAACTGCTGTTGAGGTGCACTGTGGTTTCTCAGCTGATGGTCTGGCTGCTGGACCACCATCCAGGCAAGGGCACGAGCCTGCTTCTCCCAGGATATTCCAGGTATGCTCATTAGCTAGTTGTTGGGCCCTCAGAGAGCTCCAGGCTGACTGACTCTGTAGCCTGTGTTCCTTACCTTTATACTACATGAGGACCAGGGTCAGTGGAAAAATCATGATGCCGCCCAAGTAACCTGAGCATAAATTTTCATGTAATTTATTGAATAGGCAATAATTTACATTGTTAAAAAAATGTATATACATGGCTGGGCGCAGTGGCTCACACCTGTAATCCTAGCACCTTGGGAGGCCGAGGCAGATGGATTGCCTGAGCTCAGGAGTTCGTGACCAGCCTTGGGAACACAGTGAAATCCTGTCTCTATTAAAAATACAAAAATTAGCCGGGCATTGTGTCTGTAATACCAGCTACTCGGGAAGCTGAACCGGGAGAATCACTTGAACCCGGGAGGCGGAGGTTGCCGTGAGCCAAGATTGCACCACTGCACTCCGGCCTGGGCAACAGAGTGAGACCCTGTCTCAAAAAAAAAAAAAAAAAAAAAAAGGAGAGGCTTCTGTTAAATGTCTGTAATAACATAGTTGAGTTTATTTAAAAGTAGGCATTTTCTGCCTTTTAATCTAGATATTTACATGCTAACTGTGAATTACTTTCTGACTTAGGAGGATGTTCATATCTAGGCCTATGTTTGAATTTTAGTGTGGAATGTTTTACTCTGAGATGGTGACTTCATTTGCTAAGTAAATGCAACTGGTCAGGAGGTCTGTTTGGTGTATTTAATTTCACTGGGCTGGTTTTAACTACCTGACTGCAGTGTACTAGGTGGTGCTGCGACAGTGCAGAGTGCCTGTGACAGACATTTGAATAGAGCAGCCATGTCGGTGAAGCTCTTTTTCTCTAGTTGCTAACCTGTTTAAGACCAAAGATTTGTGCTGAATGACTACAGGAATGACTTAACTAGAGCATTATTCATGAGTATAGACCCAGACACATAGTCATTGAATTACATAACCCACCATGTAAGTGTTGTGTAAATAAAAATACATCAACAAGTTTTCAGATTTACATAATATGCCGTAAAATCTTTCTGATGATAAAATTAAGGTATATTCATCCTAAATTCCAAACTCTGTTCATGAGAACAGAGAAATTTGTGTCCTGAATTTTGAAAATGTGGCTGATATCATGAGCAGTTCCCCCATGTTGTAAATATCTAGAGGCTGTTTTAAATAGGAGAGGCATTGGGGTGCATCTCTCTGAGAACCTATTTTGTTTTGAATGTCAAGTAAAGCCCTTTTGACGTTTTCAGGGGTCTGTGTGTTCACACAAGAGTTATCAAGTAGACGGAAGTTTGTTATTCTTCTGGGACGTCCTAGGGTCTCTTCAAGGATTTAGTTTTTTGTGAAGCTTTAAATTTTAGTCATGATGTGGTATTTAGGAGTAGATGTATTTTTCTATTAATTAGTGTAGTACTAATATATTGCAAAGACTTAGAAGTGACCACCATCATCTTCCAAAAAAAAAAAAACCCATATTTTATGTCTAAGATTATTTACCTACAAGAACAGTTCTCTATCATTACAGCTAACAGATTGAGTCAAAAAAGATAGTTGCCTCCTTACTTCCTTATGGTTCTTTAGCTGAGCAGCATGACTATTGGACTAATAAATTGTTATGTTGCTTTTTCTTCTTTGAAGTTATGTTTCTCTTTTCCCCTTAAAAAGCATGTGGAGTTTTCCCTTTCCCCTTCACCAAAATGGCAATCAGACATCTGTCTCAACTTTTCTCACCTTGGTGGGTGCCTGCTTTTGGCAACATATGGGGTCTGTTTAGATTTAGCCCAACAAGATTTTAAAACAAAGATCTGTTGCATCTCTTGCTGCAAATGTGGTTCTTGTCTTGTGGAAAGATGAGGATTAAGCTTAGATCTGTTCCTCTTATTCTAAATGTCGGATGGTTTAATTAAAAAACATAGTGTATAGAAGAATTGGGGGACTCTGGGCTAATTAACTCATGGTAAAGGTGGCAGGCGATGAAGGTGTGAAATGGAGTGAGAAAAATGTCTTTGAGTGCCTTTAGTACTTTTTACATAATCTAAACATATTGTTTTACAAATTTGCAAGTTCTGATTAATAATATTAATAATTTATAGCAATACTTATAGGATAACATTTGTAGCTAACATTTATAGGATACTTATTATGTGCCCATTTTATTTAGTCCTCACAAAAACTGTGTAAGAGAGGCACATTACCGATCCTCCATTTTACTGATGAGGAAACAGTGGCACAGATAGGCAAAGTAATTTGCCTCAGATCACACAGCTGGTCAGTGATAGAGATAAAATATGGTATAGTTGAGTTCTTGCCTCTGTAATGTGTTTAAAAATTTCATCTGTTTTAATGTTTGTGAACTTTAAATTCATTTTAATATTGAACATTTCTGAGTTTGGCTAGAGGTTAGTGGGTGTTTTCTATCTTATTCTGGTTATTTTAAATCGTTGTGCTGCTAGTCCAATGGGATGACTCACGGAGGTGAATTAATGGCCCATGTGACAATGCTATTATGAATCTATAGAGAATTCAGAAAGTTTCTCTAGTTCTTTGAGCTGCACCGATGAAAGGTCATCTAGTCTCTAAATATAAAGTCTTTTTATAGTGTTACCTATCATTCTGGCCTCTTTTGTCAGACATTCATGATCAGTGTCAGAAGATAGGTGAGACAGGAACAAATTAAATTTTTGGCTTATTTTTATTTAGTGATATGTTAGGAGAAAAAAATGTTCTTTTTCTTTTTTCCCCTTTTCCCTAAATTTGCTATATTTAAATACTGTGACACTGTAAAATGCCATCTCAAGCCTACATTTCAAGAAAATTGCCGAGTTTTCCTTGCTAATGAGTGGAGGATGAGAGCAGCGATGAGACTAGTTAGTTGTTACTCTACTCTCCAACACTCAGCTCTCTCTTTACTGATAGAAAGTACCTTTAATTCTGTGGTGCTTGGTGGTGGCACCAGCCAAGAGAATTGTGACCCATACCCCTTAACTTACATCAGTGGTTCTCAAAATGTGGCTTCAGGACTAGCATCATAAGCATCTCCTGGGAACTTGCTAGAAATGCAAAATCTTGGCCCCACTGCAGACCTACTAAATCAGAATCACTGCGGGTGGGCCCAGCAGACTTGGTGTAAGGAGTCCTCCAGGTGATTCTAACACACACAGCAGTTTGAGAATGCTGTTTGCAGTATCCACTGGGCCAGGGCCAGAGGAGTGAATCTGCTTAGACACCTTAGCATGTGGGCTCTGCTTGGGGCAGCGAGCAGTGATTGGAGTTGCCAACACTAAATTTCCAGAGAGTTCTTTAAAAAGCTTTTGCTTCTGGTCAGGACAGTACTTTAAATGCTTATGAACTAACCCTTCATTACCTTGCAACAGTGAGTCTTGCTTTAAGAACCCATTTGTTCTTTAGAGCTACACTTGGTAGCAGGCCTTCACTATTTGGAGATTAGTAACATGGCCACTGGCTTGTTCATGGGCCTCCGGGTTTAGGGCCACCTTTCTTGATTTCCTTTTTCCTAGAACTTTAAACAGCATCCAGAGAGCTGGGAGGTGACTCAACACAATCACAGGGTAGGGACATAAACAAAATTAGAGGAGAGAGGATTATGCTCTCTAAATACTGATTACATAAAACCCTCATTTTGATATTGTAGAGAGAAATGCCTCCTAAAAAAATGTAGCTGGAAAACTTGAGGCAGACATAGGAAATTTTGCTTGTGGATGGGACATAAAAATATTTGAATAAACATGAGAAAAATTTACAAGCACAAAATTTACTGAGTAGTTGGTGTTCGTTTGCTTTTAGTGGAATCCTGTTTTGCTTTACCTAATATAATTCAGCTTTATAATTTATTACTTAATTCTGTAATCTGTCCATCAGTTAGCTGTTAGTAAAGTATAATCTACTGTAATTTGGAGAGGTCAAGTGTAACTGAAACAGTTTGATAAAAGGCAGCAGATGGCTGGGTACAGTGGCTCACTCCTGTAATCCCAGCACTTTGGGAGGCTGAGGCGGGTGGATCAACTGAGGTCAGGAGTTTGAGACCAGGCTGGCCAACATGGTGAAACCCCATCCATACTAAAAATACAGAAACTAGCTGGGTGTGGTGTTCTGTGCCTGTAGTCCCAGCTAGTTGGGAGGCTGAGGCAGGAGAATCACTTGAACCCGGGAGGTAGAGGTTGTAGTGAGCTGAGATTGCGCCACTGCAGACTGTGTCTCAAAATAAAGTGGGGAGGGAGGGGCAGCAGAACATGGCATGTAAGAGAGAAAATTTACTATCGGTGTGACCTTGAATATAATACTTAACCTCTTTGTTTAAGTTTTCTCCTCTGTAAAATGGGCATTGTACTAATACCTGAAATGCTAATTGTGTGGGTAAAATGAGATATAGAACAGTGCCTGGTCTATAATAAACAATAAATATTAGCTGATATTTTGGATTGGACCTCACTATTTTTTTAGACTAGTTTTATTTTTTTCTTAGTGTATTTTAAAACCTAAGTGTAAGTAAAGTTAAGATGTTAGAATAAAGGATTGGACCTGTTTTTTTTTTTTTTTTTTTTTTTTTTTTTTTTTTTTTAAAACTTTTTTTTTTTTAATTTTTTTTTTTTTTTATTTTTGTTTGTCTTTTTTTTTTTTTTTTTTTTTTTTTTTTTTTTTTTTTTTGAGACAAAGTCTTTGCTCTGTCACCCAGGCTGGAGTGCAGTGGTGCAATCTTGGCTCACTGCAACCTCTGCCTCCCGGGTTCAAGTGATTCTTCTGCCTCAGCCTCCTGAGTAGCTGGGACTACAGGTGTGTGCCACCAAACCCAGCTAATTTTTGTATTTTTAGTGGAGACAGGGTTTCATCATGTTGGTCAGGCTGGTCTCAAACTCCTGACCTCGTGATCCACTTGCCTAGGCCTCTCAAAGTGCTGGGAATTATAGGCCTGAGCCACCAGGCCCAGCCTAGGATTGGACCTCAATAATGTAAAGTTTCCTAGTGAGTGTCCTTATGTTCTGGATAATTGAGTTTTCTAGATAGCTGATGGTTAGATTTGTTAGTTGGGTTATTTTGAGGTTTTTGGATCTTTTTTTGATATGATGCTCCATTCTGAAAGCATAGAATATTGGATTAAACTTATTTAGCATGTTCTCTAAAATGGTGTTTTGATTACGTCTCTGATTTGAATTTAGTTTGATGTCATTTTCTTCTTTTTAAATTGAGCTCTAGTAAAATCAAGTTAGTTAGGGTTTTGCTTAGTTGGGTTCCAATTAGTTTTATTATATGCAGGTAATCTCTAATTTAGAAACCTGTTGAGATTCAGAAGTTAATTTGTAAGTTATTTTGAACTTGTAACATAGTTCCTCTTAAAAACCATGTTTCCAAAGCATGACCAGGCATAGGGCAACCCCTAAAAGCCTGTTAAACCTCAAATATAGATATGTAGACCTACAGTGCAATGAGATATAATCATGTAAGAATTCTAGGGCAGGTGCTGTGGCTCATGCCTGTAATCCCAGCACTTTGGGAGGCTAAGGCAGGTGGATCACTTGAGGTCAGGAGTTCGAGACCAGCTTGGCCAACATGGTGAAACCCCATCTCTACTAAAAATACAAAAATCAGCCAGTGTGGTGGCACGTGCCTATAATCCTAGCTACCTGGGAGGCTGAGGCAGGAGAATCACTTGAACCCAGGAGATGAAGATTGCAGTGAACTGTGATCGTACCACTGCACTCCAATCAGGGCAACAGAGTGAGACTCTGTCTCAAAAAAAAAAAAAAGTATGTAAGAATTTTCTGTGGGAATGGATTATAGGTGACAATCAGGATACCAAGATGACGTGTTCCTACTCCTCTCACCCCCTTCCCTAAGCTGTGTGACCCTGACCTCATCTATAACATGAGTGATTTTGGTCAGGCCTCCACTTGGCTTTTGGAGTGTGAAGGGAGTTCCTGTAGTATCATGGTGGCAAGATATGTGGATGTGAAGCTTTGGAAGCAGGAGATAGGGTAGTTTCTAGGGTGCTTGGCCTTATGGAACTCAGAGCTTTAGGCCCTAGAGTCTCAGCTGTGGGTATTCATTATAGAGGAGAGCCCCTGGCCAGAAGAGGGAAGGTGAGCCACCAGCAGCCTGCAGATCTACTGAGGCAATTGATGACTATATGCAGAACATTTCTATCTGAGTGTTTGTAAATAGGAGGCTGGTTGTAGTGCTTCTTTTAACTTTTTTCCTGGGGGACTTTTTTTTTTTTTAAAAAGAAACTGATGGCCTAGGTTGGAGGATAATGTTAGGATCATAATTCTCATAGCTCACTTAATCTTGAACTTCTGGGCTCAAGCTATCCTCTCACCTAAGCTTCTGGAGTAGCTGGGACTACAGATGCGTGCTACTTGCTGAGCTTCTGGGGAACTTTAAATGGATGAGGGCCAGAAGTTTTATCAGTCTTTACCCAGCAATCCCATTACTGGATATACATCTAAAGGAATAGAAATCATTCTGTTATAAAGATACATGCACGTGTATGTTCATTGCAGCACTATTCACAATAGCAAAGATGTGGAGTCAACCCAAATGCCCATCAATGATAGGTGGATAAAGAAAATATGGTATTTATACACAAATAGAATACTACGCAGCCATCAAAAGGAATAAGATCGTATCCTTTGCAGGGACATGGATGAAGCCGGAAGCCATTGTCTTCAGCAGACTAACAGAGGAGTGGAAAACCAAATGCTGCATGTTCTCACTTATAAGTGGGAGCTGAACAATGAGAACACACGGACATAGGGAGGGGAATAACATTTACTGGGGCCTTACAAGGTGGGGTGGGGGAGAGCATTAGGGAAAACAGCTAATGCATGCTGGGCTTAATACCTAGGTGATGGGTTGTTGCATGCAGCAAACCACCATGCTACGTGCTTACCTATGTAACAAACCTGCACATCCTGCACACGTACCCTGGAACTTAAAAAAAACACAATAAAATAATTAAAAAAATTATACCCTTTAAAAAATTTTTAAAAAATTATCATATCAACAGATACAGAAAGAACATTCAGTACAATTCAGCATCCTTTTCTCATAATAACTCAGTAAATTAAAAGAATTTTTACCTAATAAAGGATATATTTTAAAAATTGGAATTTTTTTTTGCTTTTTTATATTTAGCTCTATTGCTAGAAATGATTATTTTCATGTATATGTAGTTTTATCCTTACTTTGAATACCATACCTTAGTCTATAGCTTTGTATCTATAATCCTATTTACTGATAAAATACAAGAAAACATTCAATTTTTTTTTTTTTTTTTGAGACAGAGTCTTGCTCTGTTCCCAGGCTGGAATGCAGTAGTGTGATCTCAGCTCACTGCAACCTCTGCCTCCAGGGTTCAAGTGATTCTCCTGCCTTAGCCTCCTCAGTAGCTGGGACTATAGACACATGAGACCATGTCCAGCTAATTTTTGTGTTTTTATAGAGACAGGGTTTCACCATATTGGCCAGGATGATCTCGATATCCTGACCTCATGATCCGCCCGTCTCAGTCTCCTAAAGTGCTGGGATTACAGGCGTGAGCCACCATGCCCAACTGAAAACATTCAATTTTATGAGGGCATGCATTTACCTTTAACTTCTGTTTAAAGCTTGTGGTGTGAATATGTGTTTTAACAAACAATACGGTAACCTTTAAAAGCACTTCCCACTTGCACTATGCAGTCTTCGTAAAAGGAACTGAATTGTTTATAGAATACTGCAAGCTTTTGGTAAAGTACATGTTTTAAAATCATGTTAATTGTGTAAAGAAAAGAGAGTCTTGAGCTTGTTAAAAATTATTCCTGTCAAGTGCCATGTAGCTTCATATGTCAAATGTAACTTGAAAATGTTTTTTCCAAGTGGTCATATCTTAACAATTTATGTTCCAGAAGGAGTTTCTTGGAAGGAATTAAATAATGAGAGGTCACATTTTTCTTTCAAGTTCGATTTCCAAAGTGAAAATGAACTTCTGTTTCTTAATTTAAACTTGAAAAAAATTCAGTGAGGGCCTTTAGCATTGTGCAATGACTGTGTTATATGGAGCTGGACTTCCCTATCTCTGTCAGCAGAAATGAAACTTGACTTTTTTTTTTGTAGCTATAAAAGTGAAGAAATAGAAGTAAAAAATGCTGAGTCTGGGAAACTGTTCTAGTCACTTAAATCTTAGCTATATAAATGTGTGTTTATATTTATGGGGCAGGACAGAATAAGAAGAGTTTTTTTTTGTTGTTGTTAAATGCCACCCCCACCCAAATATTCCTTTGCAAATTCCTCAGACTTACTCATTGCAAACATATGAATAGCTAAAAATGAATATTTGCATGATTAGAAAATATACAGTTTTTACAGTGAAATTTCAATCAAATTACTGGATTCCAAGTTATAGGAATTCCAGTTGGTTATTCATTTTTTCTTGATATTTGTTTGAGCTGCATGGAGAAGAGATAATAGACATAATCTAGAAACATTTTTATTAGAAGTCCTCAAAAAGGAATATATTTCATGTTTTAGGAGGCAGTGCAGTATTTCAAATTGAGATATGGTGAATATCTATTTCAGAAAGAACTGGAAAGTGTTCTCAATTACCTATTATGTTCCTTTTGCTCAGATATTCTGCTTGTACTTGATTTCATGTTAGAATTAGATCATATTGCCCCTCAGATGGCTTCACAGATCTAAACCAAGCTGAAGTATTGTTTCAGTATACTATGGCTTTTTAAAAATTTTTTCCTGTGTTATAGAGAATACTTAACCTAATTCCATTTTAAGTCTTATTTTTGAGTGGTGGGTGGTCAGAGGAATAACTATGAAGGCAAAAGAAAACCATAGGGAGGAGGTAGTGATGAAATTCCTTCTTGACTCATAAGTTATTGCACACTTGAAAAAAAAAACCTTAGCATTCAAAGATTTAACTGTTACGAGATTGTTAAGCTGCCTTCTTTGACTTTTTCCCCATTGGCTATAGACGATTTATGATGAAAAAGTTTTCATTTCACACTGTATACAATTTCTCTTGATAAATGAGCTGACTTCATGGCCATGGACATGAGCACTGGGCATTAGCCAGTGTGAAAAACCTATGGTCGTGAGTAGTCATTCAGAAATTTTAGCTGATTTTAAAGAAATTTTCTTCTGTATCTCCTAACACCATGCTTCTATTGCTCTTCTGTGTTTTTTTAGTTTTAGGTATTGTTATCTATTGACTTCAAGTTGAGGGTTTAGCCCTTTTTACTTTCCCTGAACCCACCCCCGCATAGGTATACCCCCATCCATTTCTTTTCTCTCCACTTATATTGCTTTGTTTAGTTCAGTGTTCAGTGTGTAGGCAGTGTCCAGCATTCGAGCAGAGACACGTCATCAAACATGATGGCTTTTCCTTTATTTTACAACTTTTGTATCACCTGACCTAAATAATGGCTTTTTGGGGTGTGTATGTTTTTGTGTGTTTGTTGTTTCAACTTCCAACTCTACCCTATCAGTATCTCCTTTTTACCTTAAGAACTCAGTCAGTTTGATCTCCCAGAGCCTTCCAATCTGATTTAATCTAATCTACATGAATGTTCCTCTCTAATCCTAGGGACTTCCTTTCTCTTCTGATGCCTGTCTCCCCTGATAACTTTCTTGGTTTACTTCTTCATTTGATGGAGCCCTGCCTTTGATATCTTTTTTTGTTTTTGTTTTTTTTTTGAGACAGAGTCTCGCTTTGTTGCCCAGGCTGGAATGCAGTGGTGCGATCTCAGCTCAACCTCTGCTTCCTGGGTTCAAGTGATTCTCCTGCCTCAGCCTCCTGAGTAGCTGGGATTACTGGTATGCACTACCACACCCGGCTAATTTTTGTGTTTTTTTAGTAGAGATGGGATTTCATCACGTTGCCCAGGCTGGTCTCAAACTCGTGTGCTCACTCAGTCTTTCTGCCTGGGCTTCTCAATGTGCTGGGATTACAGGCTTGAGCCCTCTGATATCTCAGAAAGATTAGTAGATGCATATTTTGTGTATGTCTCCTCTCTCATTTAATGGATAGTTTTACTGGCCAAGAAATTCTAGATTAAAAATCCTTTACCCTTTCTATTTTGAAGACATTGTTCCTTTAGCTTCTTTAACCGTTTAGTTTCCAGTGTTGGTATTGAAAAGCTCAAGATGTTCTGATTACTGATCATTTGTATGTAACTTTCTTTTCCTTGATAAAAGCTTTTGTGATCAGCTTTTTAATCGTAGTGTTTTGAAATTTCACAGTGATGTCCTTTGGGGTGTGTATGTTTTAATTAATATTTGTTGGGTACTTGATGAGTTCTTTGAATTTAGAAGCTGTTTTTCTTTAGTGCTGAATTTTTTTTTATTTAATTCTTAATTTCTAATTATTTTTCTCTTTTTGTATTTTCGGATGTTAGATCTTCTGGACGGATACTTAAACTTCCTTTTCTCTATGCTTTACTGTCTCACTGTCTTTTAGTTTTACTTTCTGGATCATATAAAAAAAATTGTTTTTGTTTACATAGCAAAGGCATTGATACTTTATTTTATTTTATTTTTTAGAGACAGAATTTTGCTCTGTCACTCAGTCTGGAGTATAGTGGCATGTTCATAGTGCACTGCAGCCTCAAACTCCTAGCCTCAAGTGATGCTCCTGCCTCAGCCTCCTGAGTATCTGGGACTCCAGATGTGTACCACCATGCCTGGCTAATTTTTAAAACATTTTTTGTAGAGGTAGGAGTCTTCACTATGTGCTCATCTCGAACTCCTGGCCTCAGTGATCCTGTCTCCTCTGTCTCCCAGGATTCTGGGATTACAGGCATTGAGCCACTGTGCTTGGCCTATCCGGTCCATTTCTTAGTCTTTCTTTTTCAGTCTTTCTACTGAGCTTTTCATTTCTGCTATCAGGTTTTCATATGCAAGAGCTTTTTCTGTTGTTGTTCTGGGTATTCTTTTATATAACATCCTGCTTTTAGTTTATTGATATACTGTCTTTTCTTATCTCTGAGACTAGTGAGTTTTTAAAGTTTTTTTTTTTTTTTTTAACCTTCCCATGTGTTTGCTGCAAGTTGTTTTTTTTCTGTTTGGATCTCTCCTCCATTTTAATGATTTTCTGAGGTGTCTAGTAGCCTCTGGCTGTCTCTATTCATGTAAGAGGGTGGGGGACTCAAAGGCTGCTTAGAAAGTCTGAGTGTTTGAAGGGGGCTGTTGGCTGGATGGGCAGTGTTGTGGGGAAGAGCACCTGTCAGTAACTTAATTTATTGATTTTATTTTTATTTTATATTTTGAGATGGAGTCTCACTCTGTCACTTAGGCTGGCGTGTAGTGGCACAATTTCTGCTCATTGCAACCTCCACCTCCCAGGTTCAAGCAATTCTCCTGCCTCAGCCTCCCAAGTAGCTGGGATTACAGGCACATGCCACCATGCCCAGCAAAATTTTGTATTTTTAATAGAGACGAGGTTTGACCATGTTGACCAGGCTGGTCTCGAACTCCTGACCTCAGGTAATACAACTACCTTGGCCTCCCAAAGTGCTGGGATTACAGGTATGAGCCACCATGCCCGGCCTGTCAGTAACTTTATTTAGGTCATCTTAGGCTGCTCAGTTTCTCCAAAGAAGACCCTTTTAATCTCTTAGCTGGCAGGTAAGGCCCTGCTGTCAGCTTTCCAGAAGTTGTGTCTCCTGGAAAGAAGCCTGGGTCTCAGCATTCAGAATGCATCTTTTTACTTAATTCCTCTATGTTTGGTAGGTTCTCAACTGTGCTTCGTATTCTCAAACCAGAAACCTTCTGTTTTAACCTTTTCTGAGAGTTAACATCCAGTTTCCTGCCAGGGTGGGAAGGGTGGCCACTGGTAGCTAAGAGTGTGGTCAGGAGAGGTAGGGTTCAAACTGCTTAACATTTTCAGCCAATTCTTATTTTAGCTGTTTCTTGTTCCCCAAGAAAATCAATTCACCTTTACTTTCAGAAGTCCAATACCTGTGCTTTGGGAACTCAGCAGCATAAATGGCATAGGTTCTTCAGCTTTCCCCTGAGCTGATTTAGGATTGGCTTCATCAAGTCACCAGTCTGTTATGACTCAACCTTTTGTTCTCCACCTTCCAAATACTTCTTGTCACCTCTTCCCCATTCTCTCCATCTTCTTAAAACAATATCTTTGCTACAGTTTCAGTGGGGCTTTGAGAGGGGTCTAGATTTGACGTCTGTGTTCAGTTTGCCCCCTTTGCTAGAACTCCAGGACACTTTTTATGTGTGTTTTCCTATCTCAAGCAGAATGCCTTTCCCCTGCTTTCCTGCCTGCCCTGTTCTGTGAAGGGTACCACCATGCTTTTAGCCATCAGACCAGAACGTAAGGGTCAGCTTTGACTTCTCCATTTTCCTTGCTTCCCCCATTATGTATCCAGCCAGTGAACAATTTTTCTTGTTTTTAAATTCTTTTTTTTCTTTGCTTTTAAAAAAGTTTATTTCATTTTTAATTGATAGATAATAATTGCATCTATTTATGGGGTGCAATGTGATGTTTTGATACGTCTGTATATTGTAGAATGATGAAATCAGGCTAGTTAGCAAAATAATTTCTTTTCTTTCTTTTACTTGAGATGGAGTTTCACTCTTGTTGGCCAGGTTGGAGTGCAATGGCACATTCTCGGCTCCCTGCAATCTCCACCTCCCAGGTTCAAGTGATTCTCCTGCCTTAGCCTCCCTGGTAGCTGGGATTACAGGCATGCACCACCATGCCCAGCTAATTTTGTATTTTTAGTAGATATGGGGTATTTTGTATTTTTAGTAGAGACGAACCCCTGACGTCAGGTGATCATCCACCTCAGCCTCTTAAAGTGTTGGGATCACGGGCATGAGTCACCTCGCTCAGCCACAATTTCTTGTCTAACAATGTCTCTCACTCTGTCTGTTAAATCACCAGGTCTCCATGTTTCTGGAGGGGCTGCCCATTGCTGGTTTAACCTGTGGTGTGTATGTCCACTAAAATAAATTCTTTCTGAGTGGTCCTAAGTGTACCCCACAGTCAAAAACAAATATGTTAGAATATTTTTTTTCTGATTTCAAAGGAAGTTAAATATTAACTGTTAAAATTATAGGACTGTACAAAATTACAGAACTATGAAGAAAGTAATGAACTTTTTTCATAGTCCTAACCTAATTACTGTTAGCAATTGGTACATAACAGAAACATTTGAAAATCAAGAATATTTTCTAAGTATCAACAGTTAATTTGATATTTCCTTATCTACATTAATGTTAGTGAGAAAATGGAAAGGACATGAAAGAAGAGAAGATAATGAACAAAATATACATTCCTTGAGCAGGCAGTTAAAGAGTCTGAAATTCTTTCTGTTAGCTGTTCTGCATTTTGATTTACTTGGAATTTGGTGAGTGAATGAAATTCTAGAAGAGAACTGAAAACATTGTGGTTGAACAAACATTGACATTTTATCCTCCTTTTCTTTCTCTCTGTAGAATAATGTCTCAAGTGTATGCATTTCCATTCAGCCTTTTCTAGAGAAATTATGTTATGCTGAGTGATGGTTATGCTATCCTCCTTAATTTTTTACATACAGCTCAACAGCAGTTTCACTGACATGATTTTTGCATTGTCTCAGATTATGGTAAAATATATAAAAATCCAAGGTTTTGGTGTAGACTAGAAAGCAGTTCTTAGTGTTGAAGTTTTCTGTGACTTCAGGTTATCTTTCTGTAACTTAAACATTTTTACTTTGGTTTTTCTTGTTATGCTTGTTCTATTAATAAAGTTAGAAATGGGACTCCTCTTGTCTTTCTACATTTAGAGCTGCTACTGGGGTTGCGATTCTAGTTCTTTGCCTTTGCTAAGGAATTGCCATATTTTAGGAATATTAACAGCAGGTGGTATTGAGGGCCCCAGATTATCTGGTGGAACATAGCTCTGGAACGCTAATGGTTGCAAGTGGAAAGGTGCAATTGGACATTAAAAAAAAACCTGACAAATATTCTATGCATTTCAGTGAAAGCATTCTTTTCATAAGAGAGAGTATGTGTTTAATTCAGTATTGTTGGTGTTGCTAAAAACATGATTGGATTTTAAAAAAATTGAATGTGGAATCTGTTAATACATTTATATTTTTAGTCTGTACTCTTATTAGTGGTATGATTAAATTCCCATGGAAAAGATTCCAGTGTTAACAGAAGCTGTGCCGTGCACTCCCCAGTCCTGCTCCTCTCTTCAGAGTGAGTCATTGTCAACATTAGAGTGTCCATCCTCAATTCTGTGTTACTGTTCTCTCCTGTATATCAATACACATATATACATTCCTTTCTTTAAAAAAATGACCAGGATCATATTATATATAAATTGTGACTTGAGTGTTTTTTCTTTTAACAATATGTCTCTCAGTTTTCTGTGTCCATACAAATTTGTCATTATCTTCTTTTGTGATTACCTAGTTTTCCATTGTATGAATGTCATTTGTGGTGGTGTCCTCCTGCTGAATAGACATTTGGATTGCTTTTAGGTTTCGGCCATTTCAAATCCTGTTGCAGGGAACATCCTTGTACATACCTCATGATGTGGCACCATCTTTATGGCATCTAGCATTACCATAAAGCTGTCCTTTGAAGAGTGTGGATTTGATTATTGGGAGCAGCCTGTATAGGGCAACAATTCTGGTAATCAAGCTCTTTGGGAACTCTAATTTTGGCATAGAAGGAGAGTTTTCAGATTTATTGCCAGAATAAGTGTCTCAAGATTATTAATTTGAATGATGATACATAAGTCCTAAATGTCCAGCAGTAAATGTCTAGCAATAAATGGTGTGTGTGTATGTGTTGTCAATTTATCTCCTTATTTTATAGTCGACCATATTAGATATAACTTGTGAATTTTATTTAGTTATAATACATGATTTTTCTGAACCTTTAGTTAAATAAGCATATTTTTATTCCTCATTGTCTTTTCCCCCCAAGCTATAATTGCCTTTGACTGGATTGCCTATCTTCCAGTTTGTCAGTCTGGATAAGCCTACTTACTCTTTCAAGAAAGTTGCACCCGAGCTCAGTTGTGAACTCTTGCCTGTTCCTGTCCCTCGTCACTCTCCGGTGTGGTCTTCATGGTGTCTTGTGCCTACCTGCCCTAGAGCATCTGAAGGTTGTATTGTGTGTGTCCTTATGTGTGTGTCCTTATGGATTGAGTGCCTCAAGAGCTAGCATTGTCTTATGGATAATTTTATTTTCAGTAGACAAAGTGTATGTCAAATCCATGGCTGAATATAGTAGTGGGCTTAACTACAGAGAGAGCCTGGGGCTTAAAGTGGGGAGGAACTTAATCACTAGGGAGTAAAGCTTGTGGTTAATTCAGTGGGAAAATAAAGGTTTTTTATTAGAGGGGTGACAGGATTAGAGCTCTAATTACGAAGAGTGTTAGTAATGTCTAGGATGCAATAGAGAACTGAGACAGAAGTTGAAAAACAAATTGGGATATGATGAAAGTGGTCTGGCATATATTTGTGTAGTGATAGTGGAAAAAAAGGGAGCTAGTATTAATAATTTGGAATAGAATTTACCACAATTGACAAGTGATTGTATTCGGCATTCATTCATTCATCCGTCCATCTAGCTAACTTGCTGAGCAGTACTGAGTCAAGCAGTGTGCTGGCCGTTGATAGTAAAATGCAAAGGACAGGTGTGAACCAAAGGTGCTGAGCAGGAATGGAGAGTAGGTGGCCTCTATGAAGGTAATACCAGTTATAGAAGTCGTAAGGTCGGGAAGAAGGAACTGGTTTTGTCCGACATTTTTTTTAGCTTTTAGACTCATAGATGTTAAACCTCTAGGGGATATTCAGCAGGATGTTGGCAATATGAATTTTTTTGAAATATATATTGAGTTTCGTCTGTGTGGTTGAAGATGGTTGAAGCCACAGAAGGGAAAAACGGCAAAGAATTAGATTTAGAGTTAAAGGTTAAGTTGATCTGTGTTATGACACAGCACATAAGCCAAGCATTACTAGAAATAGAAGTAAAAACTGAGCGATTAACACTGAATTTGGGTGAAAGAAGGGAAGATGGAAAATAGACAAAATGAATAAAGATGAAGGGCCAAATAACTTCTAATTTTATTGCATCTTCCTCTTACTTCACTTTTCTGACTCGGCTTCTGTGATGGTTGATATGATGTGTCTACTTACTAGGCGATAGTGCCCAGATCATCTAATCTGATGTTTGACCAAATATCTGGGCACTATCGCCTAGCAAGTTTCTGTGAAGTTTTCACAGGAAACTTGTTTCTGTGAAGGAAGTTTTTTCTTCAGATGTGATTAGCATTTAAATCAGTAGACTTTGAGTAAAGCTGGGTGGGCCTCATCCAATCAGTTGAATGTCTTCAGATAAAAAGTGAAGGTTCCCCACACTCTGACCCCAGGGAGAAATTCTGGCTCCACACTGCCTTCTGACTTGATCTGCGACTTCACCTCTTTCCTGGGGCTCCAGTCTGCTGGCCTGCTTTGCAGATTTTGGATTAGCCAGCTCCCACAATTGCATGAGCCAATTTTAAAAATAAATCTTTTTCTAGACTGATCAGTAGATAAAGATATAGCTATAGATTGATGTCTATGTTTGCTGTATCTGTCTGTTGATATGTATCATAGTGGTTCTGTTTCTCTGGAAGACCTTGACTACTACAGATTTTCACATAACTAGACTCAAAGTTGTGTTTTCTATTTATTGAGCTTGTTCTTTAGTATTTAGCTCCATCCCTGATTCTTTGAGTCCTTTGACAATTCTTCTCTTTCCAGGCAGTTATCTGATTTTCCTTTTGTTCAGTAAGTGCCCTGTATGTAGCTCTCTTACGCCATTATCATATTGTCATTCTTACATATGTGCTTTTTCCCTCAAACTAATCTGTGAACTTCTTGCAAACTAGGACTTGCTCCTACTAGCTTGTGTGGCTTGGGTACCCAGTCTACTTGGCATGTAAGAATTTGTCACTGTGTGTCTATTGGGTGAAAGGTTAGCTCTGATCTGACTCTTAAGCATGATACTAGGAAAGAAATGAAAAGGAGAAACATTAAAATGTAAAGTAAATGTGACCAAAAAGCCAGGAGAGGTTAGCAAGCACATGGTGAATATCTTCAGGATATTACCCTGGAATGCAGGTGTAAAATTGTGGCAAGTAGAAAAGTTCCTCTTCAAAGTTTCCTTTCTTGTTAAAGAATAAATTTGCTAATAACCTTTGTTAAGCCCTATTCTATGTAGCTGTTAAACATGCCATGCTTACATGCATGTAGTACATTCTGTGTCCTTGTACTTTAACCAAGATATCTGTGCTGGACATGCTCACAGGCATGTCGCAGCTCTCAGCCTATGCCCCTTACCTGTTTTAAAAGTTGTAAGTTGATAAGCCAATCAGGTTTTAGTTTAGATTGTAAGCTCTGGCTCCAACCAAGGGAGATCAGACACAGCAGTAAGGACAACCCCAAATGTACAAGGAATAAATATGTTTCTTTTCCTTTGTTCATTGTACTCTCGTGGCAAGATGGCTAGTGAGGGTACTCTTCTTGCAGTCCAGGAAGTAAAAATTGCTTTGCTGAGAGATCCTTTGCCTCAGTCCTGATTTTTCTTTGCGGCATAGAGCTTCTGTTTCCAAAATAAATGTATTGTGGTGATCTCTAGAACACCACAGTGACCATTATCTAATCAGCATTTGTTTATTTTTCAAGTTGTCAATCTTCATCAGGACTTGACTTTGCCCAGTGATGGCCAGATAAAGCCAGACTTTAAATATGTCAGAGACATTTTCAAGAAAACACAGAAGTATCAAGAAGGACAAAGAAATGCTTGTAACCTCATTAGCTGTCATTAACTATGAACATTTTTTGTGTAGATTTTCCTAAAAATTTTTTTTTGAGTCGGAGTCTTGCTCTGTCACCCAGGCTGGAGTGCAGTGGTACAATCTCAGCTCACTGCAACCTCCGCCTCCCAGGTTCAAGCAATTCTCCTGCCTTGGCCTCCCAAGTAGCTGGGACCACAGGTACATACCACCACGCCTGGCTAATTTTTGTATTTTTTAGTAGAGATGGGGTTTCACAATATTGACGAGGTTGGTCTTGGACTCCTGTCCTCAGGTGATCCACCCGCCTCAGCCTCCCAAAGTGTTGAGATTGCAGGCATAAGCCACTGTGCCCGGCCTTGAATTTTTAATATACACAGACATATACAATGATAGCATATCATATATGCTGTTTTGTTACTTGCTTTTTTCAAGTAAATGCTGTAACATCTTTTGTTGTTATTAACTATACATTATTTTGAATACCTGCTTAGTATTTCACTACAGGGAAATATACATTATTTGACAAATATCTGATTATTAGACATTTAATTTTTTTTTTTAACTATTCTAAATGTGAGTTTGGTGAACATATTTATATTTGCACATGTAGCTTTGTGTACTTGGCTATTATTTCCTGAAAACTGATTGTTAAAAAAATAGAATTCCTGGGTCACAGGTAACCAATTTTTTTTAAAGGGTTTTTTTGCTATTTGTTACCTAAGTGCCCTCCAGAAATGTTTTGCCAATATACATTAATTCCAGTAGCACATGAGAATTGAAACGTGTTCTTACAACAGATGTAGGTACATGACTAATATCTTTTTTTTCTGAGACAGGTTGTTTTTCCCTAAGTCTTGAATATTCGGCATCAGATCTTGTTCAACCTGTTAAGCCTATTAGTGATTTTACCGGGATAAATTAATAGTCATCATATATTCATGCTTGTTTGAACAAAATACTCAAGCATCCAAAATATGAGTAGCCAGTCTTGCAGCATTTGTGAATGACTCACTTGTTTGTTTGAAATGAGAAAACACAGGAGGAGTAAGTCAAATGACTATGAATTTTCTTTAAAGGAGCTATAATACAGTATGTAAGACCAGAGGACTAGCCCCAGTCCCAGCCTTTGGGGGATATAGTATTGCACATTCAATCATGTTGTATTTATTGCCATAGAATTGCAAACTAAAATGAATGATACAACTATCCGTAAAAGTAATGGCTTCCCAAAGACCAGGATCTTAACCTTTCAGTTTGTACCTTAATGTGCCTCTGAGAAGAAATGTTGAAAGAGTAATATTGTAGGCTCATTGGATTTTTCTCATGGATTATGGTTAAACTACACTTCTAATGTAATTTAATAATAATCCAGGAATCTTTTAGAACAGAAAGGAATCTGTGAAAGCTTGGGTGCTTATTCTTTTTTTTTTTTTTTGTCATTGTTGTTTATAAAGATAACTATTTAGGGCAAAGGATTATCATTCTAAGATTTTTTTTTTCTAAAAAATAGGCTTATTCTAGAATTAAACTTGTTTCTAACTGAAGAGAAATTATTATTATTATTATTAGTAGTATTATTGTTATTTTCAGAGAAGCGTCTCCATCTGTTGTCCAGGCTGTAGTGCAGTGGTGTAATCATATCTCACTGCAGCCTCAAACTTCTGGGCTCAAGTAATCCTTCTGCCTCAGCCTCTCAAGTAGCTGAGGCTAAAAGTGTGTGTGCTACCACGTCTGGCTAATTATTTTCTAATTTTTTGGAGAGACAGAGTCTCACTTTGTTACTCAGACTGGTCTTGAACTCTTGGCCTCAAGCAATCCTCCCACTTTAGCCTCTCAAAGTACTGGGATAATAGGCATGAGCCACCTGCCTGTCCCAACCTGAAATTATTCAAGAATCTTTTTCCTACTTAGATTTACTTCATTCTCTATTTGATGAAGGCATGCTTTAACAGAATTAGTTGTGGTGTTTCTTTTTTTTTTTTTTTGGAGACAAGGTCTCACTCTGTCACTTAGTCTGGAGGGCAGTGGCACGATCATGGCTCACTGCAGCCTTGACTTTCTGGGCTCAAGTGATCGTCTCACCTCAGCCTCCTGAGTATCTGGGATTACAGGCGTGGGCCACCATGCCCAGCTGATTTTTGTATTTTTTGTAGAGATAGGGTTTCGCCATGTTGCCCAGGCTGGTCTCAAATTCCTGGGCTTAAGCAATCTACCTGCCTGGGCCTCCCAAAGTGCTGGGATTATAGGTGTGAGCCACCGTGCCCAGCTTGGTGGTGGTGTTTATTATCTGTCTTTACTGCTGTTAAATTAAGGAGGTATAGGAGATGGAATAAATACTGCTTTCTGTGTCTTCGGTCAGGTTCCATATTTTTCTCTCCCAGATTTCAAGGGAGGAGTACTTTTATTATAAAAATGGTTCTCCACTGGGAGCGGTGGCTTATGCCTGTAATCTTAGCACTCTGGGAGGCTGAGGCAGGCAGATCACCTGAGGTTGGGAGTTCCAGACCAGCCTGACCAACGTGGAGAAAACCCATCTCTACTAAAAATACAAAATTAGCCGGGCGTGGTGACGCATGCCTGTAGTCCCAGCTACTTGGGAAGCTGAGGCTGAAGAATCGCTTGACCCCAGAAGGTGGAGGTTGCAGTGAGCTGAGATCACACCAATGCACTCCAGCCTGGGCAACAAGAGCAAAACTCTGTCTCAAAAAAAAAAAAAAAAAAAAAAGGTTCTATATAATCAAGTCTGAGTTTGATTCCTTAAATATTCAAGTGAAAGTACTGAGACATATGTTAACCTTAGACTCAAGTTGTAGATCACTGACATCTTAGATGTTCCAACACAGCTCAATTAAGTAGAGGAAGTATATAAAATGAATAAATGATTTAAAAGCAGTGCTGATGCCGGGTATGCTACTGCAGAAAAGGAACTATGTAGGTGTAGTTCCTCCTGCTAGCTGGAGTTAAAACTGCTAGGTTAAGCCACTGGGGCACATGGGTCTTCAGAGATGCAGTGTTTCGAATTAGCCAAGAAGTAGGGGGAATGTGAGGTGTTATTTGAAGAAAGAACATCATACAGGTGTTTTAGAAAAGCTGTGGTAGGAATGGCCAGGCGTGGTGGCTCACGCCTGTAATCCCAGTAGAGGGAGGCCAAGGCAGGTGGATCACTTGAGGTCAGGAGTTTGAGACCAGCCTGGCCAACATGATGAAACCCCATCTCTACCAAAAAACACAAAAATTAGTTAGTCTTGGTGGTGCATGCCTATAATTCCAGTTACTCAGGAGGCTGAGGAAAGAATCGCTTGAACCTGGGAGGAGGAGGTTGCAGTGAGCTGAGATCACTCCACTGAGTGAGACTCTGTCTCAAAAAAAAAAAAAAAAAAAAGTGGTAGGAAAAAGAACTCTTAATTAGCTCATTATGTTAGTTGCTGGACTTAGATTATATTCAATTAATGTAATAAGCAAAACATCATGAAGTATTTTTACTACTGGATATTTTTATAATTCCTGTGCTCTTCCATCCCCAAAGAGTCAACTGTTAGGTGTTAGAAGGTCATTCTTTTAACCCCAGACGCATAACTTGGCAGGAGGTGCCCAGCGTTTTCTTGGCTATTCTTTGGTTGTGGAGAAATATTAATTCTCCTTCACAGCTGATACTCAGAAATATCTTAAATTTTAAAATGTGTTCAGTAGTAGCCAAGAGGAGTGTAAGAGTGATTTTTACAAATGTTAAGAATTACAGGCCAGGCCGGGCGCCGTGGCTTATGCCTGTAATCCCACACTTTGGGAGGCTGAGGTGGGTGGATCACCTGAGGTCAGGAGTTTGAGCCCAGCCTGGCCAACATAGTGAAACCCTGTCTCTACTAAAAATACAAAAATTAGCCGGATGTGGTGGCGGGTGCCTGTAATCCCAACTCAGGAGGCTGAGGCAGGAGAATCACTTGAACTTGAGAGGTGGAGGTGGCAGTGAACCAAGATCATGCCACTGTACTACTCCAGCCTGGGCAAAAGAGCAAGACTCCATCTCAAAAAAAAAAAAAAAAGAACTGTAGTCCACATCTCAAGCATGTTATATGTAGTGACTTCCTTGTTCTCTTCCCCTTTGTCAGCGTATGTCAATGTTTGGTTGGTGTCCAGCCCTGTCTTGGTGTGAATACAGGTCACTTGACCAGGCTGTAGACATAATAGGTATGGGGGAAACAGGGGTACAACTATAAATTTAAAAGAAACAAAACATTAAAAAGTCATTCTCCTTCCTACTAGCTCCAAGAAATTCCTTTTGTCGAGTGGATTTTGTTATTTATAATTCTTTTAATCTCAATTTAAAATTAGAAGGATTTGATGGTCTCATTTATGGACCCAGTAATCCCACTATGGGGTATATCCAAAGGAAATGAAAACATCACCATGTCAAAGAGATATCTGTACTCTCACGTTCGTTAGAGCATTATTTGCAATACCAAAATGTGGAAACAACCTATGTCTGTCAGTGGATGCACGGATAAAGAAAATGTGGTGTTTATCAACAATGGAATATTATCCAGCCTTAAAAATAAGGAAAGCCTGCTATTTGCTACAGTGTGGATGAGGCTGGAGAGGACGTTATGCAAAGTGAAATCAGCTAGACATAGAGTCATATACTGCACGTTAGCACTTATATGTGGAATTTTAAAAAAAGTTGAACTACAGAGAGTACAATGGTGTTACCAAGGACTGGGATGTTGGGGGGGTTGGCGTGGGAGACATAGGAGATGTTGGTTGAAGGGTATACAGTTTCAGTTATGCAGGAGGAATACATTCTGGGGGTCTAACATACAGCCTGGTGACTATACATGATAATGTATGAAATTTGTTAAGAGATTACATCTGAAGTGTTTCCATCACATACATACACAAAAAAAGTAACTATGGGAGGTGTTGGCTATGTTAATTAGCTTGATTGTGGTAATCATTTCTTTTATATACTAATGTATATAAAATCATGTTGTACACCTTAAATATATACAATTTTTATTTGTCAATTATAGTTCAGTAAAGCTGGGGGCAGGGGAGGAGGTGGAGAGCTAGAGAGACTCTTACAGCCTCATTTATGGACCATAATAGAACTCAGTGACAGCTAGAGACTTCACTTTTAGGAGATGGCTGTAGATAGCAAAAGGTTTCTGCCAAGATTGTTTTACAATTTCCTCATCATTAGTTTTATTATTTTATTCTTTCAAAAACGAAAAACATGTTCAGGAGTTTTTTTCATTTAATATATATATTTTTTTGAGACGGAGTCTTGCTCGGTCATCAGGCTGGAGTGCGTGGCACAATCTCGGCTCACTGCAACCTCTGCTTCCTGAGTTTAAGCGATTCTTCTGCCTAAGCCTCCTGAGTAGCTGGGACCACAGGCGAGTGCCACCACGCCCGGCTAATTTTTGCATTTTTAGTAGAGACAGGGTTTCACCATGTTGGTCAGGATGGTCTTGATCTCTTGACCTTGTGATCTGCCGCCTCGGTCTCCCAAAGTGCTGGGATTACAGGCGTGAGCCACCGTGCCTGGCCCTTCTTTTAATATTTTAAAATATTAAATCTTATATTTAGTTATATCTTAAAACTTTTTTTTGGCAGTTGAAATTATTTATAGACTCTTTTTCCTTACCTATATATAGTTCATTTTTCAAATAGTTCAGGGATATTGTAGAAGCACTCAACTTCCAGGCAAAAATTGAAGACGTGTTACATATCGGCAAGGCGAATCAGCCCCAGTGTTGCTTCCCTCTCTCTTCTGTGTTAACAAGTGTAATAAAAGGTAAATCTCTAATAGGAGAAATGAAATATAAATGTTTCCATGTTTGATCATTCTTGTTATTTAAAAAAAGAAAGAAAAAGCATTGGTTTTAGGGCTGACAGTCTGCCAGGAACTGTGGATCTTCTAAAAGAGGAGGAGCCAGGTCCTGAATGACGTCATTGAGCAGCTGCACTAATCCTGGACCGACTGACTGACTACAGACTGGACGTTCTGTTACATGAGAGAAAAAAATGTCTGTTTACCCCACTGCAGGGTCTTTTTGTTGTGGGTGAAAGCATTCCTAAGGATACATTATCTGTGGGGAAAAATTAGCACCATACTCCACATTGATTCTGTTACTGAGACTTAAAGAGCATCTAGAATATTTTGGGGAAATGGAAGCTGTGATCTAGATAATAAATCCACATAGGAATGACAAAGGAGAAACAAAAGTTTCTAATGTGTAACGAGGTGATAGACGCAGGCACACTGAGGACTGGCGTTTGCAGTTGACCCCTAAATAAAACCGACATTCCATCTCCAGGCTTGGATATACGTAGGCTTCCCTTTTTTGGCAGCTTCTTTTGAAGCTGAACGCTTTTTTAGATCACATCAACAGCACATCCTAATTATCCAGCTAGGAAAACATTATTAAGAAACCCGAGGCAGGTTCTCAACACCACAAATTATCCTATGAGGACAACCACAAAGAAAACTTACCCTTCCTTATACACCATGTTTTAATTATTCATTTCCATGTTTATCAGCTGCAGTAATCAATTCTCATTTATAGAAGATTTAAACCTGACATATTATTGCTTTAATCCGTCTTCACTATCCTCCACCCCATAAAATACACATGCACATTTCAACTCACAGGTGGTGATCTGCAGTTTGAACTGGATTTCCATGCTGACCGCACTCATGCATAATTGGGCAATCACACTCACAAATTCATTGCTTTGAGAGGGCTGCATGATTTACAGCCAGAACAACATCTAAGGCAGGAAGGAGCCTATACTGAGGCACGTGAAAAATCAACACAGATTTTGTTCTGTTGAAAAACCAGATTTTTAAAAATTGGAGTTAATGCGTTTTTAATTCACATTTGATCTTTTCTATAATTTTGTAAAAGAAACTCATAAGTTTTCAGAAAAGTTTTATAAGCAAATTATCAGAGGCCTTGCATAACATTAGAAACTTAGTGCCAAAGATTCCTCTTTATAAAGATACCAGAAGTCATTCCTTTCATTGAGGACCAATTGAACATTTTAGATCCGCAGTTTGTGTCTTTGTCACGTGGGTTCCTCCTCAGAGTCATGAGTTGCCTGCTGCATCTCCAGGACCTATCAAGGTAGAAAGAAGAGGAAAGAGGGAGGGCTTTATCTGAGTGAGGTTTTTTTTTTGGGAGGTAAACGCTTTCTCGTGACTTCTGCTTTCATCACATTGGAACTGTGCATGTCTACTTACAGCTGCCTGAGGGGGGTCTTGTGTTTTTTATCAGGAACACAGCTGCCCTACAAAGTAATTGGTGTTGTGTTAGTAAGAAAGAGAGGCCAATGGATACTGGATTGGCATAGAGTATATGCCACGGTATGCTGTTATTATTTTGCTGGTTTTATTTGGATATAATTGTTTTGAAATAATTGCTCCCATTAAAATGGTGGTACTTTATGTGGCTTTGCTTAACTTTTTTTAGTTTCAAAGTTATGAACATAAACTTAGTGCTCATTTTATTAGAAAGTAAAGGACAATTGTAATTTTGTTTTCAACTATTACCATTGAATGTGATCCATTTTTCTCTGACTCATCTTAGTGTTGTAAACTACTTAAAGTCATGCCAAGTTAGGTGTCTGTTTTGCAGATTTTGAAAACATCATTCCACAGCCTCTTGTGAGGCAGCTACTTTTCTAGGAAGAATGGATAGCAAGAGATCAGTGGATGGGAATGATAAGAAGTATCCTCTGACCTCATAGAGCTTCTAATCTGCTGGGCCAAGCGGGGAGAGCAGTTGGTAACTATAATGAAAGGAAGCATGAAATACAAGCTAGATATGGAGGTTAGAGGTTAGAGGAAACATTTCCGCAAGTCCTGTGGGAAGAGGGTGACATTGGGGACATGAAACAAAGGTAGCGTTATTGTTTAATTTTAATTGTATTTTTATGTATTTTATTTTAATTGTATTTTTATGAAACTGAATTCGTATATTACAGAAAGATCTTGTCACTTTAGTGAGGAAGGAAAAGGGACTTTATGAGTCAAGGATGTCATTAGAAACACGTTAATTCCTTAGTCTCTTTCCCTCTTTGTTCTAGAGCTCTGCCAACTCCCAGTGCTTAGAATAACCACTTAAGGTGTGTGAATGTGTTATGGATTTTAGTTTCCCCAAATAAAATACTGTAACCTAATCAAATTATCCACCAATATGGAAAAAGTTCTTTAAAAAAAAAAAATCGAAGCTCATAGAGCAGACATTGTCAATGTCAATCTCTTTCCACACATCCTCTGACTCATATCATTCATGTGCACCACCCACAGATCGTGGTTGGTTTCTTTTCACATAATTAGAATCATACTATATGTATTGTTCTGCAACTGGCTTTTCCCCACCTCATAACATCTTTTAAAAATTCTTTTCTCCTCATTACACATGCAATAGTGGGTTTTTGTTTTGTTTTGTTTTCTAGTCAAGGCTGGTACCACCCTTACCTTGGGATTAAAATACACACACACACACACAAACACACAAACACACACACACACACACACACACACGTAGGAGCATTTTATGAAGAAATAGTTGGCCCAGAATACTAATAACATCTCATTGAGAAACAGTGATATGTGTACTGACAAGAAACTGAATTTGTCACATAAAAAAAAGAAAATGATATGGAAATACCTGTTGTTCTTAATATTTCTTTTAAAAAATTAAAATAATTTAAAAAATGTGATTGTACCATAAGTATTTTCTCATCAATGGCCAGTGTCTTTAAACATCTACTGGTTTGCATGTGCAAGAGCATAGCACAAACTAGAAGAATTGCTGGGTCAAAGGATGTGCATGTTCAAAATTGACCGATGTTCCCAAATCACTCTCCACAATGCCTGTACAAAATTGCAGTCCTAATAACAGCATACACATTTTCCCACGTTTTTCAACATGATAGTATCAGTTAATTTTTTTTGCAAGCATAATAATAAAAAATAAAATCATGTTTAAATTTCCATTTTCCTGTCAAAAAGTCTGCAACAGAGTACGTTCAGTTTCATGATAAATGACTAATTTGCTCTTAGATGTGCAGTTTGTGCTCGTCTGCTCTGGATTCTCTGCTGCTTATTTCATTCATGTTTCAAAAGCAGACTCATTTACAAATCAGTCACCTCTTTGGAGTCTGTTTTTAGTCCCATCTGCACAGGGTGTCACACTGATCCTGATTGGCAGGAGTAAATTTTATGAAGAACTATGAATTGGTGTTTGCATAGAGAGAGCTGTATTTTCCAAACTGTGATTGCTACTGCATCATTGAGTTGGTGAAACCAAATTAAGGACAATGAGCAATGTAAACAAAGCAATAGAATATAAAGTATTGGAGAGTATCATACAGTAACTGGGTAAGACATGTTTCGTGAAACATTTCATATATATTTGTATGTTTTCAATGTGTGTTTCTATGTACGTATATATGCACATACAATATGAGTACTGTGTTGTGATGTGAAATATTTCTGACTTAAGAAATGCCGGTATGGAGAATCTCAGCTTTAAACATTTATTCAAAGCACAGTTTATTACTGCCCTGCCTGAGGCAACCAATTTCATACTTAATGGTGGCATTTCAGAAAATAAGTTGTCAATCATATCTGTACTTTGTGAAGGATTAAAGACTAAGCCTTTTTTTTTTTTTTTTTTTTTTTGAGACAGAGTCTCGCTCAAATGCTGGGCTGGAGTGCAGTGGCACTATCTTGGCCCACTGCAACCTCTGCCTCCCAGGTTCAAGCGATTCTCCTGCCTCGGCCTCCCAAGTAGCTGGAATTACAGGTGCATGCCACCACATCCAGCTAATTTTTGTATTTTTAGTAGAGACAGGGTCTTACCATGTTGGCCAGGATGGTCTTGATCTCTTGACCTCCTTGGCCTCCCAAAGTGCTGGGATTACAGGAGTGAGCTACCATGCCCAGCCAAGACTAAGGCTTTTTAAGAGGAACTTAAATGCTTAGAGATACATGTCACCTATTTGGACTTGGAGATATAATAGGTGTGGAAAGTCAAATTGTCTTGGGTGCAGAATGAAGAAGTGTTACACCCTACTAAACTTAAATTTCACTGAGCAATTTAATTTTCCTAGCTCCAGTGCAGTTACTGAACTTGACTCTCTGGTAGCTGTTTTGCTCTGCAGTCGAGAGAATGCAGAGGAAATCCTTGAATTTCAACAGCTTCTCCCTGTGAGTGGGCACAAGTGCAACTGATTATCCAAAAGTAGTTGCTTAAACTAATTTAAGACTATTTAGCCAACCTTAATCCCAATGCCGATCTTATGTTGCTTAGAAAATTACCTGTTGGTGATTATAATAAATGGAGGCAATTAAAATTTAAAAAAGTGATGGAACATTCTGCATGTGGGTGTATTTAATTATCTGGCAGGTGTTCATATTCCTACAGTGTGAAACTTATGGGTAAACAATGGCCTTTCTGTTAGAAATTCTATTCACACTTTTGTGTTTCTCCTCTTCTAGAGGTAGGTATTTTCAATTGCTTGGAGAATAACAGTGATGATCTAACTAATTTGTTTTGCATTGTGTGTTTCCTAAGTGGTTATATATATTTTTTGCTTGTTTTCAACTAATTCTAACGTTCTTACTTGAATTATTCTTGTTCAGTAATTGCATCTTCATAAAAAATGTTATGAATGGAAGTATGATTTTATTTTCTAGATTTTAAAATAATGTTAGAAAAATGGGCTTTTAAAGTTCTGTGATATAGCCATACCTTAATTTAAATTTTTATAAGGTATTACTGATCCATTTTAGCAAAGGTAAACACAAAATGATAAATATTATTTCATCAAGCAAAGAAGATGAAGTGAAAGTTCTTTAAGGACTATTAATCAGAACATAAAATTATTGAATACTGATGTTCTGATACAGTTTCATGGTCTGTATTGTTAATAAGAAACAGAGAGAAGCACTGAGTATACTTATTGTGTTACTTTAAGTTTAGGTAAAAGTATTTAATCCCAAAAAAGTGTGAAATAATTTTATACATATTCAGTCTAATCATATCTTTGAGATGGTATTTTCTGTTGATCTCATTTGTGTGTGGTCAGTGGTAGCAAGGTATCTGATACCTATTGTGATTTCCAGTGGGCACCTCCTGTCAATGTAACTTTGCTCATGTAGGAGCTTTGAGCTCTTTGCTGATGGTGAATGTCGTGACTGACATTTCTGTCATGTAGCTTCTGGAACATTCTTAGGAGATCCTTCAGATGAGTATATGGATAGTATATATGCTCTGGGTCCGTGTTATTTTTTCCCCTTGAAAACATTCCTTTCCATTCACCTTGCATCTAAAGAAGCTGCTACTACATTTGGAAAGAGGAGACAAGGTTAGGGTTAGGTGATTTCTGAGTAAGTGTTGAAGTTCTGTTGTTTCTACAACTGTTCTATTTTGTTAGTGTGTGTCATAACTTAAAATGCTGTAAATGCTAATTAAACCAATTGGCTTGGTGAAAGAAGCTTGCAGATTGCAAAAAGAAAGTCTTATGAGTAGATGTTTAGAAATACAAAGGAAAACTGTCATACCACAGTTAGTGCTCCAAAATTTATTTTGTGAGTTTCTTTGAATAGAATTCTTTGTGTTCCTTAACTGTTTTGCTTATTTAAATAATAAATGGAAAGAAGCTTGTCAACATTTAGATTAAACTGAAGAAATACCAAAAAAGGTCAGTTGTAATACACATGAGTTTTTTTATTTGAAAAATATTATCTGTTACATTAAGTTGGTTGGCATGTGTAGCTATTAAAGCTTAACAGATGAGTTTTAGGGCATGTTATCAAAATACGAGGTAATTTAGAATAACTTTGTTACAATCAGATCGAACTTGCTTTAATTGAGGAAGACCCAAACACAAAGCCTTATGTGCTGGGGAGGAAGGTCCTCTTTCTGCCAATCTTCACCTACACCAAGTATATTGTGCAAGTGGATACTAAGATAGGGCTTTTCCAAGGCCTGAACTCCTGGCTGATGTCCAATGCCCTTTCCACTGTGACCTAGGGTAGCTTGAAGAAGGTTTCCCCTCCGGATGAGATTGAGTAGGTTTCCAACAAGGGTGATATGAAGACTTTGCTGAAGAAAGTTGTGAAGGAGACCTCCTACGAGATGATGATGCAATGCATATCCGCATGTTGGCCCACCCCCTGCATGTCATTTCAGTGCACTGCATGGTCCAGTTTGTGGGACGGGGAGCCAAATACAGTGGTGTGCTGAGCTCCATTGGGAAGATTTTCAAAGAGAAAAGGCTGTTGGGATTTGTTGGATTAATCCCTTACCTCCTTAATTTGTTGAACAATGTGGTTTTCTTGTGGGGCTGTAACCTGCTGGCCCACTTCATCAGTGCTTCCGCCAGGACCTGGCCATCTGGGGCCATACCAAGTACGTGATGGGGATTGCCGTGAGCATGCTGACCTACCCCTTCATGCTAGTCGGCAACCTCGTGGCTGTGAACAACTGCAGGCTGCAGGCTGGGCTCCCCTGTTACTACCCGGTGTTCAAATCCTGGATTCATTGCAGGAAGTACCTGAGTATAAAGGGCCAGCTCTTCTGAGACTCCAACCTGCTTCTCCACTGGGTGTCATCAGGATCATGCTTTGCCCTGGAATAACCTGAATCATCTAAAACATGGTCTCAGGACCTGGGCACCACAAGTGAGGCCTGACCATCTCAGAATACCTGCAAGATGACTCCAACCCAGCAACAACCAGGTGTGCTCCAGCTCAGCCGGGCTTCAGTTTCCATATTTGCTGTGTGTCTGTCCAGATGTGGGGTTGGGTATGGGTGGGGCTGCACCCAGTGGATTGGGTCACCCGTCAGACCTGGTGAAGGTGGGGAGAGGTGGGGATTTGGCAGAATCTCTGTACCTCCTGGATTTGCTGAGTTTGTCTTGTGCAGAAGGCCAGAAAATGGCACGTGGGGGCCCAGGTTGGACAGGGAAAGGCTAATGGGGTCAGACCACACCCTGTCTACCCCTCCAGTCAGCCCGGTGCATATCCTGCAGCTCAGCTTAGGAGCATCATTCTCCTGCGTTTAAATAGGGTGTGATTCCCTGGCACACGGCCACCATCATGTCTAGGCCTATGCTAGGAGGCGGATGCCAGGCTCTGCCTGCGTTTTTCTCAATACTGCTCTTCTGATATGAGGGCAGCTCCTTCCTCTGAATGGGAAATCATGTGACTACTCAGAATGTGTCCTCCTCATCTAATGCTCATCTGTTTAATGGTGATGCCTTGTGTACAGGATCTAGTTACCTGTGCAGTTGTGAATACCCAGAGGTTGGGCAGATCAGCATCTCTAGTCCTACCCAGTTTTAAAGTTTGTGGTACGATTTGACCCCATCTCCTGCAAATATATGTACTGGTGTTGGAAAAAAAAAAAAGAATTCCCTGGATTTTTTTGATGGCTTTATAGAAGGAAATAAAGATATATATAGGTCCAATTTAAGGAAGATCCATAGAGGATCAAGTTTCAGAATGGCTTCATTGACTTGAGGAAGTAAAGCTATTGAATATAGAGGGTGCATGGAGTGAGGGTATTCACTTCCTTTCCCAGGGAGAGACTGACTAGATGACGTGTATAGAACCCACACCCTCCCAGGCCAGTGGTCCATGAGAGGTTCTGGATGAAAGGTTAAGAGATTGCTTGCTGCTCTTATCTTTCCACTGATTCTGCTGGTTAACCTGACACTCACCCTAATGGTAGATGAAGTGTGTAGTGTATACACTTTCCCATAATAAAGTGGTGTATCATTTCCCTTGTTCAGCTTCTTGAAGATTATGTGTTACGTAATATTAACTAAGTCTCTATGTACACCTCCTTCATAATTTTACCAATACACAACTTACATTAAAAGGGTATATGAAAGTCTACATTTTTATACTAATGCTATTTAGATATGCTGTTTTATAGTTGACTGTATTCATCCTTCACTTCAATCTGCTACTCATCTATTGACTTGCTTTCAAATATTTTCCCAGAAATTAAAAAAATTCTTGCCTCTCCTATGCTGATAGACCCCAGGAGTACAGTATAAGTTCTGTAGATGGAATATAAATTGGTCTTATGACCTGTTACAGTGAGGGCTCCAAGAAAAGTACTCCTTTCAGTATTTACACTATTGAATAGGCCCCTCCTGTTTGTGGCATAAGTCTGAGGCTTTAACTGATAAAATCAGCAGAGTCGATACTGGGCAAGTTCCAGGCCTAAGCTTTGAGAAGTCCCAGCAATTATATCTGAGAAGTCCAGTTATTTTAGTGGGAGGTCACATGAATGGAGAGAGGCCCTAGGACTACATGGGGCTGGGGAGAGGGAGGCTTGGCCGTCCAAGTATCCTAGCTAAATGCAGCCTCATGTGATGGCTGGGGAGGTGAGTGGAAGAACTGTTCAGTTGAGCCTTGCCATAGATTGCAGAATCTTGAGCAAAACAAACAGTTGCTTTTTTTTTAAGCTATTAAGTTTTAGGGTGGTTTGTTATGCAGCAATAGATGAATGAAAACACTCCTACGTTGATATTTATTGGTAGGTACATTTTAATAGCTACTTAGCAACAGTGTGTGTATGTACGATCTGAAAAGGTAAAATATAAATTACTGCTAATCAGCTATAAAAATAGCTTAATCAGTGCATTATGTACTATTTACTAATATAGTTACACCGAGAGGGAAGGAAGCAAAGAAACTGAAGAGATTTGAATGTCACTCAGTGCTTTTATAATTAAATGCAAGCTTCCATACCATGATTCATTAAAAGTAGTGGTGACTTTGAAAAATTTGGCAACAGTTTAAACTGCAAAGTTGGAAGAGAAATGTATATTAGACACCAGTGCAGGGGCTCACACCTGTAATCCCAGCATTTTGGGAGGCCGAGGCAGGTGGATCATTTGAGGTCAGGAGTTTGAGACCAGGCTGGCCAATATGGTGAAACCCCATCTCTAGTAAAAATACAAAAATTAGCCAGGCATGGTGGCGGGTGCCTGAAATCCCAGCTACTCACGAGGCGGAGGGAGCAGAATCACTTGAACCTGGAGGTGGAGGTTGCAGTGAGCCAAGATTGTGCCACTGCACTCCATCCTGGGGGACAGAGCAAGTTTCCATCTCAAAATAAAATAAAATAAAATAAGAAATATTTTTTGATGGGATCAGTTTTGAAGTTCTTTTTCCTCACAAAATTGTTTTCCATTGACATTTCAAGCTAAATGCCTCTGTAGGTTGACTGATTACAAATGTTTTCCCTCAAGTACACCGGCTTCTAAATCTGTCTGTAAGCTGCTTTCTTAAAAAAGTGAATAAGCTTGGGAAATAATTATTCCTCAAAGTACACAAAACTCCCGAGCAAGCTTTTGTTCTGTAGACAGATCTGATTCATCAAGAAACATCAAGATAATTGTCACGATTTAAAATTTTGAAAGAAACCCAGGAGTCTTTGGCTTAAATATAAAACTTTCTGTTGCTTTCTTGGCATGATGCCTCTAGTTGAATATTTTGTGCTGTACGTTGCTCCATTTTTTGTTTTGTTTTGTATTTTCGCCCCCAGGACAGGAAACTACAGAACAAAATATATTCATTTCGGTAACCAATGCTGGTCCTTTGGTGACTCACTGTGTTTGGGAGATTAGAACAGAAAGGAGAGTTGGATGCTGTGTCCTCTGGAAGCAAATGATGACCGAGATTTTACACTTCCATCACAGATATTTGTAAAACTGGGAATCACAATTTTGACACATGAAGAACAACGTTCACATTAAAGTACTCCTGTCCCATAATTCTCTTATTTCAGGCAGTAGTATGTGCCATTATAATTAAACTTCTTAATGGCCTCTAACAGTTCTTTTTTGAATACACCAGTGTTTCTTCCCTCTTGGGACTTTGTGATTGTGTAAAAGTAGAGAAATGTTTTCTTACTAGATTGTAAGCTGCAGGAGAGCAGAGCCATATTTTATTTGCTCATGACTGTAAACCCAGAATGGAGGACAGACCCTAGCGTTTGTAATAAGCACACACTCAAATTTTGTTTGAATTAATGAATTTAGCTTTTTAATCAGTTTACCCCTCACCCTTTCCCCTCAGGAGCTGCTGATTTAGGTAGAACTTCATCAATTTTAGATTGGCAGATTATATTGAGGGAGTTGTTGTTTTCCTGTTTCTTCCTCAATGGATGCTCACTGATTTATTCTGCTATCTAAGACTAGAAGTATTGGTAAGATTCCCACCCTCCCCCTGCCACCCCCCACCCCGAGAGAGGGTCTTGCTCTGCTGCCCAGGCTGCAGTGCAGTGGTGCAATCTACAGGGACTCACTGCAACCTCTGCCTCCCAGGCTCATGCTGTCCTCCTGCCTCAGCCTCCCAAGTGGCTAGTTGATAAGAATTTTTAATTCAAGTACCTATATATGCTGAGTCTTTTCAATATATTATTTCTAATCCTCACAACAGGTTCTTTGGAGTTAGGGGTTAAAAATATTGGTGTAGTTAATTTTCTTATAATTCCGTATTGAAAACCTATAACAAGGGATTTATGTGGTATGTAACAAGGGATTTGTGTGGTATGTTAAGAATGTTAAGATGTTTCTGGAATTACTGAGTTCGAAGATGCTTGAGTAAGAAAGATGCATTGGAAAGGCTGCTGTATTCCTATAATTACATGACAAGAGGAAATTTGTAGGTTCTTGAGAACTTGTGCCAAGATTCTATGGTAACTGCCTATATTTAAGTTTTTCTCTCACCTGAAAGGGTATAAAGAAATGTTGGCTCTAGGTTTATCTTTTTGCTGATTATGTCATACTCTCAGTCATTTAAAATGTTTTTAACAAATATATATATATACATGTGGAGCACTTATTTTCTGCCAGACATCTTTTAAATTCTTCAGGTTCCTCAGTGAACAAAAAGACCAAAATTCCTGCTCTGGTGATGTTTGTGTGGGCAGATAGAAAAACACTACAATAACAAAATCCATATTATCGTAGGTGATAAGGTGATTAGTGCTGTAGAACAAGTAAAGCAGGCTAACGGACATCTAGGAGAGAGAGAGTGGGTTATAATTTTCAATAGCCGGCAGGCCTCTTTAAGGTGACTTTTGAGCAAAGATGGGAGAGGAGCGGGAGAACCTTCGTGGTTGAGGGAAGGGCTAGAGTGCTGAGCACCTGGGGCCCAGCTGCTCGGAGAAATGGGGTGATGGTTCAGTGTGGTCCACACTGCTGCCAGATCGTGCTGGTGTTCGTGGACCTTATTCAAAATGATTATCGTATATAACTCTATCATCCTGTCATGAAAGCATACAATAACATTAAACAGAGACATCATTAGAACAGAACCGCATAGTAAGATGTGACCTGGAAACATTTCTTTTGCCCTTTATGGTTTTAAAGGTTTACACACATCATGCCGTGCCTCAGTGACAGATGACTCTTGTTCCAGAATTCATGGTCAGGCCCTAGAGGGCTTTTAGATATTTAGGTTTCAGAATTATTGACTCTGTATTCAAGGTTAGAGACAATATAAATCAGCTAATTAGGATAAAGGAGTTGAAATAAAATTCCTGAAATCTGTGCCTATACATAGTAAGTACTCTACCAATATTAACTGACTCTAGAACAAGCATTTTAAGTTAGTAGATACATTTAAAATATGTACCCATGTAGAAAACACAGCAATTAAGTTGACTTTTATTAAGAAATAATTTATGTTTTTTCTCCTTCATTTTGTTTATCACCCTGTTTCCTTATCTCATAGTCCATGCTTCTTTTAAGTAAAAACCAGATTTTCAGATAATAACAGTATTAATAACACAGCAATGCCTGTTTCTGTTTTTTGAAAAGGTGGTTTTGTGTGTTATATGTTTTTAAGCTTTTCCATACAGATCACTTTTTCAACTATTTGATAAAGAAATTGCTTCTTATTGAATATTATAATTTGAAAGTGTTTTTGAGAATTTTGCAGTCTGGTTCAATGATTTCCTTTTTTTAATGACTAATAATATAAATTTGAGAAATAAGTTTTGTTTATAGTAGAAAAATACAGTTCTCAAATAGCCAAAATACTTTTCTGAATCCCAAGATAAAGTTTGTTTTGACAGCATTTGAGCTGCTTAGTTTTTTGTTTTGTTTTGTTTTGTTTTGTTTTTGGTGGGGTCTTGCTTTGTTGCCCAGGCTGGAATGCAGTGGTACAGTCTTGACTCACTGCAGTCTCCGCTTCCTGGGTTCAAGCAATTCTCCTGCCTCAGCCTCCTGGGTAGCAGGGATTACAGGCTCCTCTCACCATGCCCAGCTAACTTTTGTATTTTTAGTAGAGACGGGTTTTACCCTGTTGGCCAGGCTGGTCTCAAACTCTTGACCTCAGGTAATCCACCTGCCTTGGCCTTCCAAAGTGCTGGGATTACAGGCATGAGCTACCGAGCTGCTTAACTTTTATTGAAAGTGTAAGTCCTCCAATTCTGTTAAAATAGTACCTAATTATGTCATAATTTTGATGACTGAGATTTATTTAAGCATACTATTTGTCAAAGGTTCTAAATGCTAATTCAGGTATGTTTCCATCTTATGCAATGTATGTAGTATGTATGGGTTTGAATATTGGCTCTGCTAGTTTTAAAGATGTACCCTTCTTCAGGCTGATTATTTAATTGTTAGACTGAGTTTAATGGTGGATACACATTATTATGTATTTGTCCAGACACGTAAAATGTCAACACCAACAGTGAACCCTAATGTGAATGATGGACTCTGAGTGATAATGACGTGTCAATGTAGGTTCATCAGCTGTAATAAATGCACCGCCCGTGGGGGATGTGGATAATGGAGGAGGCTGTGCAGGTGTGGGGGAAGGGAGGTTGGGATCTGTATCTCCCTCTCAATTTTGCTGTCAACCTAAAACTGCTCTAAAAAAATCAAGTCTTAGAAAAGGAACTAATGATATTTATACGTACAGAATTGTGAAGAGGAAAGATGATATTGGCAGAAGGCCCAGCACAGTGCTTGATGCATAGTAAGCCCTCAATAAATGGTAGCTGCGAAAAAATATCATCTCACTTACTATGTTATATTGACTTGATCTGTTTTCTTTAAGACATCTTTAAGATGTCTTTTACCTGGTGTTTAAACTCATGGTAGGGATAGGTAAGCTTAAAATACCAGCGTTTTGAAAATAACCACTTGTGTTTGATGAAGACGTTTATGAAGCAGATCCAATATTTAAAGGCATCTTAGAGTGAAATACTTTAGGAATGGTTACCCTTTAATTATGGCGTCTTTCTTTGAACTCTCAAGTTTCCTTTTTATGATCATCTCCCCCCAGCGACCCACCACCCTTATCTCCATGTGCCTACATCACAGTCTGAGCCTTCCTTTGGCTTTCCCTACTAATTACCACCTGCCTCTGCCGCTGGCCTCTTCACTGCTGTTCTAGTCTTTGCATTGTTGCCAGACTCAATTCTAAGATATCACTCTACTCTTTTATTTTCTTAAAATTTATGTTGTCTTAGAAAAACAAAAAGAAACCAAGTCTGAACTCCTTTGCCTGAACTTCATGGTTCACTACAATCTGGAGTAATCATATTTTTCCTTTATTCAGTTTGACCTTCCATGATTTCTAAATCATATAGTGGAGACACACAACCAACACTATACATTTCACACGCGTTCCTTCAAGCTTTTTTACCTGCGCCATTCTTTCCTCTTAGATGGTTCTTCATCTTCTCTGCCTTAAGTCGACATTTTATAAGGGTATAGTCAAATTCTATGTTCTCTTCAAAGTCTTTTCCTGACTTATCCAAGTTTTAGTGTTTTTTTCCTCTGTGTATAAAATTGTAAATTAATTAGAGAATGTATACAGTACTAAGTGCTCATTTGAGGAGAAATATAAATTTTTTTATAATTTCTAAATGTAGTTGGAGAAATATAAATTCTTGTAGAATTAGGTATTCTATAACGGAGTCTGGCCAAGTAATGGCAACTCAAAAATTTAAATGATTTGATTCTCAACTTATTTTTAAAAATTTATTTTTTTGTATGAATTTGGGAGCATAATATAATATGGTATAAGGGAAAGTTTAATGAGATGTCAACTGAGTTTTAAAAAAGAATTCGTTTGTAATAAAGTAAGCATGATACCTTAATTTTTTTCTTTCCTTTTATAGTTTGAAATGATATGTTAGAGAACATGGAAATTTGTTTCCACTTCAGAAACTTTTTATGTGGAAGAAGCATTGATATATTTATAGAAATCGAAGATATAGGAGACAGCGAGAAGGTGGGGACTGAGAGTGACAGAATATCTTTTCAGACAGGAGTAGAAAGGGGCTTTGTGTCTTCATAGGCCAGAAGAATTTAGCAAAGAATAAGGGACACTTGATCGTGTAAGGGAGGAAGAAAGGTTGGGTCCGGTATTCCTGGGAAGGCAGTTCATGGGTTTGGATAGGGCATGCTGAAAGCAGAGGAGTTCCACTGACTGCCTTGATTTATTTATTTTCTTTCTTTCTTTCCTTCTCTCTTTCTTTATCCTCCCTCCCTCCCTTCCTCCCTCCCTCCCTTCCTTCTTTCTTTTCCTTCCTTCCTTTCCCTTTCCTTCTTTCTCTCTCTCTCTTGCTCTCCTCCCTTCCCTCTCCTCCCCTCCCCTCCCCTGTCACCCAGGCTGGAGTGCAGTGGCGTGATCTCAGCTCTCTGTAACCTCCGCCTCCTGGGTTCAAGCAATTCTCCTGCCTCAGCTTCCTGTGTGGCTGGGATTAAACGCTTGTGCCACCACACCCAGTTAAGTTTTGTACCTTTAGAAGAGATGTGGTTTCACCATGTTGGTCAGGCTGGTCTCGAACTTCTGACCTCATGATCTGCCCACCTCAACTAAGAGGGGCAAGAATCTTCATCAGCTGAGATTGGTTTTGGGGTGGGAGGACTGTTTTGTTTTCCATTAGCTTTTAAATTCTGCCCTTAACTAGGTCTACAATATTTTGGAAACATTATTTGTCAGTTGTAAAACCATTGCCCATTGATGTCAGCAAAGCTGACAGTTTGTGTATGTTTAGAGAATTCAGTCTGGTAATGGATCAGCTCATGTGCTTGAATGGGTTCAAGACTGAAGGTGGCCTCGGTTTTATCAACCAGTAAATACAGTTGACCCTTGAACAACTGGGACTGGGGATTAGGGATACCAACCTTGTGCATTCGAAAATCTATGTATAACTTTGACTTTCTGAAAACTTAACTACTAATAACCATCTGTTGATCAGAAGCCTTATTAATTACGTAATCAATTGACGCATAATTTGCATGTTACATATATCATATACTGTATCTTACAGTAGGGAAAGCTGAGAAAGGAAAATCATAAAGAAGAGAAAGTATATTTACTATTCATTGGTGGAAGTGGATCATCATAAAGCTTTTCATCTTATATTCTGATGAGGAGGAAGAGGGATTGGGCTTGCTATTTCGGGGGTGGCAGAGGCTGAAGAAAATCTGCGTGTAATTGGACCCATGTACTTCAAAACTTGTGTTGTTCAGGGGTTATTTATATTTTTAAAATGTCTGCTACATGCTAGATATTTTGATAGGTGCTATGAAAATGCTGAGAAATACTAAGAAATTACAGAATAAGTTTGTTTGCCATAGTCTAAAAGTCAGAATAGTTAAGTTCCTTTTACTTTCTAGCTATACCACTTTGTAATGTAAGGGAACTTTTGCCTTGGGGTTTCCATAACTGTGTAATAGAGGGTGCAGACTAGATGGGCACCAAGATGCTACAAGATGGAGAAAAACTAATCCATACTTGGTATAGACAATAAGACCTCTAGATTATTCAGAAGGGGGAAGTGTTACAGAAATGTGTAGGGCTTTACCAATTTGCATGTAACACAAAAAGTTCAAAGATAGGGTTGTTTGCAGCTCTCCATGAGATTATAGTCTGTGCAGTACAATGATGAGAAATTTGAAATACTGATAGAACTTTATCAGGTATTTATGATGAAATACAGCATTCTGGAGAAAAAGCTGCATTTCGTAAAATAAAAAGCTAAAATTTGAAAATGGTTTGTAAGAATGAGAAGGTTAAACACCAGTTTTTAAAAAGTCAATGAGTAAAAGTTGTTATAGGGGAATTATTTATTTGTGGTGAATGAAATATACTTTATACCAAATTCTCAAGTTTTTAGGTAATGTGTTTTATCTTTAAGATATTTTCAGGGTATATCCATAATTGCTCCCAGGAGTAGGTACAGAAAAGAAGTAATTTGACAGTGCTTCCAGATGACTCTTAAAAAAATAATAAATTCCTTCAAGTTCTTGATTCCTAACACTATGCATCTCCAAACAAATCAAGTAATTCTGATGTAAGTATGAATCTGCTGTAACCCAGGTTTAACTTTATTAAAACAGATGGTACAAAAAAAGAAGAAAACTATTTTACCATCCCCTGTGGGCAAAGCTCAAACTTATTTATCCCCATCCAAAGGCAGTTTCTCTCTGTTTTGGCTTGACTTCTGGGAGCCCAGAACTCTTAAAAGATGTTTTCTTGAAAATAGTGAGCTCTTTTCTTGTCTGTCCTAGTGTTCTTGGCTGAGTTTCCTATATTCTGGCTGCTCTTACTCATTAATATGCAGCTTGATCCATAGTGGCTGGGAAGACAGCAGAAGGTTGGAAGTTAGTGCAATGAAAGTTCCTATGCAGGCTTTCTGAGGAAAGATGCAAATGTACCCAGGAATAGTGTAACCAAGTTTCATTTTCTCAGGTCAGTTGAATAATTGAAGCTTTCAACAAATTTAAATAGAAAGTTTCTTTTTCTCTTTTTCTTTTGATGTAGATTCAACTAGGACTGAACTTTTCTGCCTCCTTGACAGTAAGTATAATTTTCTTGTTGAAAATGAAATGACTAATCAAGTTAGGATAAGCATTCCATGTATCTTTTTTTAATTTTTAGTTTTTGTGGGTGCATAGTAAGTGTATATGTTTATGAGGTATATGAGATGTTTTGATACAGGCATGCAATGCATAATAATCACATCATGGAAAACGAGGTATCCATCCATTCCTCAAACATTTATTTTTTGTGTTACAAACAAATCCGATTATATTCTTTTAGTTTAAAATGTACAATTATTGACTATAGTCACCCTGTTGTGCTATCAAATACTATGTCTTACTATTTCTGTTTTTTTGTACTCATTAACCATTGCCCACCCACTCCACTGCCCTTCCCAGCATCTGGTAACCATCCTTCTACTCTGTATCTTCATGAGTTCAATTGTTTTAATTTTTAAATCCCATAAATAAGTGAGAACATGTTATGTTTGTCTTTCTGTGCTTGGCTTATTTCACTTAACATAATGACCTCTAGTTACATCCATGTTGTTGTAAATGACAGGATCTAATTCTTTTTTTTTTTTTTTTTTGAGACAGAGTCTTGCCCTGTAGCCCAGGCTGGAGTGCAATGGGGTGATCTTGGCTCACTGCCACCTAGCCTTCAAGTGATCCTCCTGTCTTAGCCTCCTGAGTAGCTGGGATTACAGGTGCGCACCACCATGCCTGGCTAATTTTTTTTTGTATCTTTAGTAGAGACGGGGTTTTGCCGTGTTGGCCAGGCTGGTCTCAATCTCCTGACCTTGGGATCTGCCTGCCCCGGCCTCTCAAAGTGCTGGGATTACAGGCATGAGCCACCGTGCCCGGCCATGGATCTGATTCTTTTTAATGGCTGAATAGTACTCCATTGTGTATAAGTACCACATTTTAAAAATCCATTAATCTGTGGACGGACACTTAGGTTGCTTCCAAATCTTGGCTGTTGTGAATAGTGCTGCAACGAATATGGCAGCTATCTCTTTGTCGTATTTTCCTTTCTTTTCTTTTGGGTATATACATAGTAAGATTGCTGGATAATATGGTAGCTCTATTTTTAGATTTTTGAGGAACCTCCAAACTGTTCTCCTTAGTGGTTGTACTAATCTACATTCCTACTAACTGTATGAGGGTTCCCTTTTCTCCCTATTCTCTGTAGCATTTGTTATTGCCTGTCTTTTGGAAACAAGTCATCGATTTGCATTTCTCTGATAATCGGTGCTGTTGAGCACCTTTTCATATCCCTGTTAGCCGTTTACATGTCTTGTTTTGAGAAATGTCTATTTAAATCTTTTGCCCATTTTTTAATCGGATTAGATTTTTTTTTTCTGATAGAGTTGGGTTCCTTACATATTCTGGTTATTAATCGCTTGTCAGATGGATAATTTGCAGATATTTTCTCCCATTCTGTGGGTTGCCACTTCACTTTGTTGATTGTATCATTTGCTATGCAGAAGCTTTTAAACTTGATGTGATCCAATGTGTTCTTTTTGCTTCGGTTGCCTATACTTGTGGGATATTGCTCGTGAAATTTTTGCTCAGACCAATGTTCTGGAGAAATTTTCCCAATGTTTTCTTGTAGTAGTTTCATAGTTTGAGGTCTGATATTTAAGTCTTTAATGTACTTTGATTTGATTTTTTTATATGGTGAGAGATACGGGATCTAGTTTCATTATTCTACCTAGGGAGATCCAGTTTTCCCAGGACCATTTATTGAAGAAACTGTCCTTTCTCTAACATGTTCTTGGCACTTTTGTCAAAAATGAGTTAATGGTAGATGTATGGATTTGTTTCTGGTTTTTCTATTCTGTTCCATTGGTTTATGTGTCTGTTTTTATGTCAGTACCATGCTGTTTTGATTACTCTGTAGTATCATTTGGAGTCAGGAAATGTTTCCTCTAGTTTTGTTCTTTTTGCTTAAGATAGCTTTGCTATTCTGGGTCTTTCATGGTTCCATATAAATTTTAGGATTGTTTCTTCTATCTCTTTGAAGAATGTCATTCATATTTTGATAGGGATCACACTGACTCTGTAGGTTGCTTTGTGTAGTATGAACATTTTACAATGTTGATTTTTCCAATCCATGAACATGGAATATTTTTCCTTTATTTTTCTTTTTTGGTGTCCTCTTCAATTTCTTTCATCAATATCTGGTTGTTTTCATTATAGAGATTTTCCATTTCTTTGGTTAGTTCCTACGTATTTGTTTGCAGTGTGGCTATTGTGAATGGGATTACTTTTAAAATTTCTTTTTCAGATTGTTCACTGTTGGCATATACAAATGCTACTGATTTTTGTATGTTGATTTTGTGTTCTGCAACTTTACTGAATTTGCTTATCAGGCCGAATTGTTTTTTGATGGTCTTTATTTTTTTCTGAACATAAGATTATATCATCTGCAAAGAAGGATAATTTGACTTCTTCCTTTCTAATTTGGATGCCTTTTATTTCTTTCTCTTGTCTGATTGCTCTAGCTACGACTTAGTACTGTGTTGAACAACAGCTGGTGAAAGTGGGTGTCCTTGTCACATTCCAGATCTTAGAGGAAAGCCTTTCACTTTTTCCCCGTTCAGTATATTAGCTGTGGGTCTGTTGTATGTGTCTTTTATTATGCTGAGGTATGTTCCTTTTATAGCCATTTGTTTGAGGATGTTTATCATAAAGGGATGTTGAATTTTGCCAAATACTTTTTCAGCATCAATTGAAATGACCACATGGTTTTTGTCCTTCATTCTGTAGCTCTTTCTAAGGTTTTTTTTTTTGGAGACAGAGTCTCAGTATGTCGCCCAGGCTGCAGTACAGTGGCACAATCTTGGCTCACTGCAACCTTTGCCTCCTGGGTTCAAGTGATTCTCCTGACTTAGCCTCTTGAGTAATGGGATTACAGGCATGCACCACCACACCGGGTTAATTTTTTTTTTTTTTCCTAAAGAGAGACGGGGTTTTACCATTTGGCCAGGCTGGTCTCAAGCTCCTGACCTCAAGTGATCTGCCTGCCTTGGCCTCCCAAAGTGCTGGGATTACTGGCATGAGCCACTGTGTTTGGCCTCTAATGTATTGCTATGGTCAATTTGCTAGCAAAAATCCTTCAGAGATATTGTCCTGTAGTTTTTTTTTTTGATGTATCTGTGGTTTTGGTATCAGCATAATACTGGCCTTGTAGAATGAGTTTGGAAGTATCTCCTCATCTTCTATTTTTCAGAATAGTTTGAGAAGGATTGGTATTAATATTAGTTCTTCTTTAAATGTTTGGAAGAATTCAGCAGTGAAACCATTGGGTCCTGGACTTTTCTTTACTGGGAGACTTCTTTGATCTCATTACTTGTTATTGGTCTCTTCAGGTTTTGGATTTCTTCATGTTTCAATCTTGGTATTGTATATGTCTTGGAATTTGTCCATTTCTTCTAGATTTTCCAATTTATTGGCATATAATTGCTCATAGTAGCCACTAATGATTCTTTGAATTTCTGCAGTACCAGTTGTAATGTCTCATTTTTCATGTCTGATTTTATTTGGATCTTCTCTCTTCTTTTCTTAGTCTGGCTAAAGATTTGTCAATTTTGTGTAACTTTTCCAAAAAACCAACTTTTTGTTTCATTGATCTTTTGTATTCTTGATTTCAATTGTATTTCTGCTGTGATCTTTTATTATTTCTTTTCTTCGAGGAATTTTGGGTTTGGTTTGCTCTTGCTTTTCTAATTAAGATGTATTGTTAGGTTGTTTATTTGAAGTTTTCCTTTTTTGATGTAGATACTTGATATAGCTATAAGCTTCCCTCTTAGTACTGCTTTTGTTATATTCCATAGGTTTTGGTGTATTGTATTTCCATTATTATTTCTTTCAAGACATTTTTTCAATTTCATTCTTAATTTCTTTATTGACCCACTGGGCATTCAGAAGCATGTTGTTTAATTTGCATGGGTTTATATGGTTTCCAGAATTCCTCTTCTTATTGATCTCTAGTTTTATTCCATTGTGATCAGGGAAGATGTTTGATATGACTTCAGGTTTTTTTAAATGTTTTAAGACTTGTTCTATGACCTAACATATGGTCTATCCTTGAGTATGATCCATGTAATAAAGAATAGAATGTATATTCTGCACCCGTTGGATGAAATGTTCAGTAAATATCTCTTAGGTCTGTTTGGTCTATTGTGCAGATTAAGTCCAGTGTTTGTTTTTCTGTCTAAAGAACTGTCTAATGCTGAAAGTAGGGTGTTGAAGTCTCCCGCTGTTATTATATTGGGATCTCTTTTTAGCTCTAATAGTATTTATATATCTGGATGTTCGAGTGCTGGGTACATATTATATGTTTAAAATTGTTATATCCTCCTGCAGAATTGAACCCTTTATTATATGGTGACCTTCTTTGTCTCTTACAGGTTTTGGCTTGAAATCTGTTTTGTCTGATATGAGTATAGCTACTCCTGCTCTTTTTTTGTTTGTTTTCATTGGCATGGAATATCTTTTTCTGTCCCTTTATTTGCAGTCTATGTGTGTCTTCATAGGTGAATTGTGTTTCTTGGAGGCAACAGATGATTGGGTCTTATTTTTTATTCATTCAACTAGTTTGTGTCTTTTGATTGGAGAACTTAGTCCATTTGCATTCAATGTTGATAAATAAGGACTTATTCTTGCCATTTTGTTGTTTTCTGGTTGTTTTGTGATCTTCCCCTCCTTCTTTTCTTCCTGTCTTCCTTTCAGTGATTTTTCTCTGGTGATATGATTTAGTTTCTTGCTTTTTATTTTTATTTTATTTTATTTTTATTTTTTGAGACAGAGCCTCGCTCTGTTGCCAGGCTGGAATACGGTGGTGCAATCTGGACTCACTGCAACCTCCGCCTCCCGGATTCAAGCAATTCTCCTGCCTCAGCCTCCTGAGTAGCTGGGACTAGAGGTGCACACCACCACACCCACCTAGTTTTTGTATTTTTAGTAGAGATAGGGTTTCACCATGTTGGCCAGGATGGTCTCGATCTCATGACCTTGTGATCCGCCCGCCTGGGATTATAGGCGTGAGCCACTGCGCCTGGCCTATTTCTTACATATCTGTTATATGTTTTTTGGTTTGAGGTTGCCATGAAGCATGCAGATACTATGTTAAACCCTTTAATACTTTGCATAAACAGATAAGCACAAATAAAACTAATAAAAACTCCATGTCTTAACTTTATCCCCGTTTTTTGACATTTTATTGTTTCTATTTATATTTCGTTGTACTCTGTATCTTGAAAAGTTGTTGTAATTATTTTTTGATTGGCTCATCGTTTAGTTTTTCTACCTAGAATAAGAGTAGTTTACACACCACAATTACAGTGTTACAGTATTCTATGTTTTTCTGTGTGCTTACTATTACCAGTGACTTTTGTACCTTTAGGTGATTTCTTATTGCTCGTTAACTTCTTTTTCCTTCTGATTGAAGAACTCAACTTTAGCATTTCTTGTAGGATAGGTATGGTGTTGATGAAATCCCTCAGCTTTTGTCTAGAAAGTCTTTATTTTGCCTTCATGTTTGAAGAATATTTCACCAGATACACTATTCTAGGGCAAGTTTTTTTCCTTCAGCACTTCAAGTATGTCATGCCACTCTCTCCTGGTCTGCAAGGTTTCCACTGAAAGGTCCACTGCCACATATATCCAAGCTCCACTGTATGTGGTTTGTTTCTTTTTTCTTGCTGCTTTTAGGATCTTTTCTTTATTTTTGACCTTTGGGGGTTTGACTATTAAATGCCTTGTGGTAGTCTTTTTGGGTTAAATCCACTTGGTGTTCTATGAGCTTCCTGTGCTTGGCTATTGGTATCTTCATCTATGTTTGGGAAATTCTCCATTATTGTCCCTTTGAATAAACTTTCTGTCCCTGTCTCTTTCTCTGCCTCCTCTTTAAGGCCAGTATGTCTTACATTTGTCCCTTTGAGGCTATTTTGTAAATCCTGTAGGCATGCTTCATTGTTTTTTATTCTTTTGTCTCCTCTGTGTATTTTTGAATATCCTGTCTTCACACTCACTAATTCCTTTTTCTGCTTGATCAGTTCTGCTATTAATAGACTCTGATGCATTCTTCAGTAGGCTAATTGCGTTTTTTCATCTCCAGAATTTCTCAATTATTTCAATCTTTTTGTTAAATTTGATAGAATTCTGATTCCTTTTCTGTGTTATCTTGAATTTGTGAGTTTCCTCAAATAAACTATTTTGAATTTTCTATCTGAAAGGTCACATAGCTCTTCCTCCAGGCTTTCCAGATGTTCAAAAGAACGAGGGTGTTGTGCTGCAAGCTGTGTCTGTTTTAGGGGGCATCCCAAGCCCAGTAACACTGTGGTTCTTGAAGACTCGTAGAAGTACCACCTTGATGGTTTTGGACAAGATCTGGAAGAATTCTCTGCATTACCAGGCAGAAACTCTTGTTCTCTCCCCTTACTTTCTCCCAAACAAAATCTCTTTCTGTTCTGAGTCCCTCTTTCTGTTCCACCTGAATGGGGGTAGAATGACACAGCACCCCTTTGATTACCACCCACTAGGACTGTGCTAGGTCAGACCTGAAGCCAGCATAGCAGTGGGTCTCGCCCAAGGCCTACGGTAGCTACTCCCTGGCTACCACCTGTGTTCATCTAAGTCCTTGGGGTTCTACAGTCAGTAGGTGACAGTGTGAGCCAGGCCTGTGTCCTTGCCTTCAGCGTGACAAGTTTCCCCAGGCCGTGGGTGGGTCCAGGTGCTGTTTGGGAGCCAGGGACTGGAGTCAAAAACCTTACAAGTCTACCCGGTGTTCTGATGTACTGTGTGGCTCACCTGGCGCTCAAACCAGAAGACGCAGTCCTTCCCATTCCCCCACTCTTTCCCAAGGCAGAGGAGCTTCATTCCATGGCCACTGCCTCTCCAGGCCCATGTACAGTACTGCCAGACTACTGCTAATGTTCCCTTAAGGCCCAAGGACTCTTCAGTGAGCTAGTGATGAATGCTGCCTGGCCTAGGACTTGCCATTCAGGGCAGTGTGTTTCTCTCTGGCTTAAGGCGGGTCCGGAGATACCGACCAAGAGCCAAGTACTGGAATCAAGGATCCCAAGAACCCACTCGGTGCTCTACCCCGCTGTGGCCAAGATGGCGCCTGAGATGCAAGTCAGCCCTCTTTACTTTTCCCTCTTCTTTTCTCAAGCAGGAGGAGTCTTGCCCCTGAGCCCCCACAGCTGGGAATGTGCTAGGTCATACATACCTGAAGCCTGCGAGTCTCAGAGGCTCACCAGGGCTCTCGACATAGTACCTAGGTGTTGCTGCTGGTTGTTTAGGGCCCAAGGGCTCTTCAGTTCATAGGTGATGAATTCTGCCAGGAGTAGGTGTTTCCTTTCGTGGCAACAGGTTTCCTTCTGGCCCAGGGTGTGTCATGAAGCTGGGGCCTGGGAAGGGGCCTCATGACTTTGACCGTTGCCCTCTTCTGCTGTGGCTGAGCTGGTATTCAAGATGCAGGACAGTGTTCTCCCCACTGTTCTCTCCTCTCCTCAAATAGAAGGAAGGGGTCTTTTGGAGCCATAAGGTGTGCAACCTGGTGTTAGGGGAGGGGTAATGCCAGCGCTCTTAGCCTCCCCAGCTGGTGTCCCAGTAGATCACATGCCCTGCCTAGCCCTCTGGCTCTGGGCCTAGTCCAGCACTAGGACTTGCCTAGAAGTTGTAATCTTTGTGGCCTAGGCTGCCTTAACGTTTCTGGCGAGCCCCAGAGCACTTCAGCCCATTGTGGTGAGGCTTGCAGTAACTCAAGATCTGACCGCTGGAATCCAGATTCCCTGCTGTCTAGGGTTGGTTTAAATGCTCCCTGCGTGGGCGGACGTCAGCTGAGTTTGGTGCGGTTTTTCTTAATGCTTTAACAGAGCAGCACTGAGTTCAGTGCCTCACAGTTGCTGACTTTCCCTCTCCCCAGAGAACAGGAACACTCTCAGCAGCACGCTGTCACTGGGGGATGCTGGAGGGGGTGGCATCTGCGATTCAAGACTTTTTCCTACCTCCTCGGTGTCTCTTTCTGCGATATAAAGTTAACACCAGGTACTGTGGGTCCTCACCCGATTTTTGGTTCTTATGAAGGTGCTTTTTTTGTATAGATAGTTGTTAAGTTGGTGTTTTTGCAGGACAATAGGTGGAGCCTTCTGTTCCACCGTCTTGCCTTGCCCGTCTTCCTGTTGCACATTTCTTAGCTCAAGTGTATTTACAGGTGACAAATATTAAGTTGTTTTAGGAATTGCTGTCAGCAATTTAGCTAAAATGAAATTGATCATAAAAATGGAAACTTAAAACTTCAGAAGGAGTTCTTTTCCTTTAAGCATATTGAACAAAATACATTTAGATACTCATCCAAGGATAAATTATTTCATTCAAAGGTGGTTTTGAAAAAAACAATATATGTGGTTTACAAGGCTTTACACTGTAGATTTTTTTGGGGGGGGGCGGGGGAGAAAAGGTCTTGCTCTTTCACTCAGGCTGGAGCTGCAGCATGGCTGACTGTAGCCACTAACTCCCAGGCTCAAGTGATCCACCCACCTCAGCCTCCCAAGTAGCTGAGACTGCAGGCATGTGCCACCATGCCAGGCTAATTAAAAAAATTTTTTTTTGTAGAAACAGGGTCTCACTGTGTTGCCCAGGCGGTTCTTGAACTTCTGGCCTCAAGCCCAGCCAGTCAGTGTAGAATCTTCTAATCAAAACTTTGGTTTGTCTATTTTGGAGAAAGTGATTGTGTACTACTAAAAAAAATACGGAAAATATGTAAGTAAAAAAATGTGTTCATTATTTCTGCCGACCATACAACTTTACGGAGCCTGGTTTTGTAGAAATCAATTTCTACTTACTCTGTGTTTGCTTATTAAGGTTTGAGGGTTCTCATGTGGTTAAAAAGAAATCCACTTACTACAAATGCTTTCTGTAACAATTGCCACAATAGCTACATCTGTGCATTAAAAAATTCTGGCATTTGCTTTTCTTTAATTTTAAGAAATATTGATGTAAAATTATTGGGCTACAAATAAATTTGGTGGTTTCAAGACATAATAGGATTTGGCCTTCATTGAAATAATTAGGAATGAGGAGTCCTTGCTTCCTCATTTATAGTTAGTTGTCCAACATAGTAGCTTCTGGCAGAGCTGATGGGAAAGAAGTAGATACCATTGTCTCCCTCTCTGAGGATAACTTTATTCAGTCACATTATAAGGAGAATATTCCTACGTGTACAGGTGGCAGAGCGTAAGATTATTTGAATTTCAACACTTTTTTTTGAGATTGCAACCATGAAGAAGACTATGCTTTACTGGAATTCTACATGTGCTTCTCAGAGGCAGACATGGAATGATTGAAAGTAGTTGAGCTCCAACAAAATAAGAGAGGACACAAACAGATGGAGAAACATTCCATGTTCATGGTTAGGAAGAATCAATATTGTGAAAATGGCCATACTGCCCAAAGTAGTTTACAGATTCAATGCTATTCCCATCAAGCTACCAATGACCTTCTTCACAGAACTGGAAAAATCCACCTTAAACTTCATACGGAACCAAAAGAGAGCCTGCATAGCCAAGTCAATTCTAAGCAAAAAGAACAAAGCTGGAGGCATCACACTACTGGACTTCAAACTATACTACAAAGCTACAGTAATCAAAACAGCATGGTACTGGTACCAAAACAGAGATGTGGACCAATGGAACAGAACAGAGGCCTCGGAGGCAACACAACATATCTACAACCATCCGATCTTTGACAAACCTGACAAAAACAAGCAATGGGGAAAGGATTCCCTGTTTAATAAATGGT